>JAQBSW010000744.1:57500-77500 GCA_029291075.1 Eudiplozoon nipponicum | reverse complement strand
AGTGTAGAAAGGCAATTCATCCAATAGACCAGTTTCTTCCTAATTGGGAACAGATCACTCAAAGTCTTGAATATGCCGCGGACAGGGCTCGAATCTGAGTTCGTCTGCTTCAGAATCTGGTGCTCTTACACCGAACCATCCTGCCGCAGACATGCTCCGATTCGAGCCCTGTCTGCGGCAAATTCTAGACATTATGTGATGAGTTCCCAATAAAGATGATATATGTATACCTTATGCAATGCTTGGTTTATACTGAAAAATGTATGTACATAATGGGTCAGGTGTTCATATCAAGACCGCAACCTTGATTAATGTAAGTAATCATTAGCCTTTATTGGACAGTTTTAACCAGAAAATAAAAAAAATAATTGAATCCATTACTGAACTTTATAGACTAATCATATTCCCCATTTATATTACCTTTATCTTTCCATTACTTAAAGAATCGTTTTTAAAAAGGTTTTTTTTAAGTAATAGATTTTTTCATGTTAAATTCGAAGTCAGTTGTTGACGTACTCTCAGGTGGCTGCACTCTCGCTGATTTCCCGAGAAGCTTGACTGTAATAATTTATGAACACTTTATCATGTGAGGAAACGAGGCAACAATAGAGCCGCAAAATCAGCTATTACGCAGTGTCTGTTAAGTTTAAGATAAAATGGTCATCATTCTCTTTAAATCAAGTTTGCAAGACTGAAGTAAACACCAATCCCAGTGTATTTAGCCAGTCGACGTACAACATTAAAAAACTACCGCCAGTCTTGTTATGTTGTTCGACGACTGGTTAAATACAATGGGATTGGTGTTTACTTTAAGCTCGCAAACTTGATTTAAAGAATCGTTACCCCACTCGCGCCATCAAATATTGTTTAATTGTATGTTCATGATGTTGTTATAAATATTATCGTTTTTTATTTACGTAATACAAATGAAAAGGAAATTAACGTTACCTCATCTGATATGCGGATGTTGTTTTCAATCGGAAGTCTGCTATTGAAGTTGCTAATTCCATGAACATCAAAAAGATATCTGAAAATTAAACGTAGTATAAATAACACATCTTTAGTCTGTATTGCGTTCAAGTTAAAGTGAATTAGTAAATTAAGTAAACGAAATGAGTAGAAGATAAAAAAATTGATAAATAATTTAATTATTTACACAGTTAGGCAATAGTTTATTCCGCATGAAGCCATAGTATTTCTTCTGAGAAAGTTTGTGTACTTGAGAATAACTGCGATCCATTTTTTAAAGAATCACACCCGCAGAAAAACTATTGCCCGTTTCATGTTCTAACGCGGAAATTCCTTTAGAAGGAATGGAAAATAAGATACGCAATTTTTACCCCTGTAAGTCTCGCTTGCATTGGTGTTTCTCATGATTTTAATGATTAACTTATATAGATCGATTAACTGGTTGGTTCATGACGAAAATTGTAGCAAATTTCACGTTAAGTACATTATGTGAAATGTAAGTTCTCAAGATTCATGGAAAAGTTTTACCTCATACATTATGATAAGATTCCCAATATGATAACTACTACCTAAGCATGATCTTCATCTTCTACATTTGCTCTTCTGTAGGATAAAAGACAGCGGGCAAGATGGAAACAAATGGCATTTATATTCGCCAGCATATCCATATGGTCAAAGAGATTACCATTCATGTCTTTTGTGAAATTTTAAATTATTTTAAGCAGTGCCGGAAATATTTCCAGAAACTGCATTGCCAAAGTCACATTGGATTTAAGCGTCTTTGCATATTTACTGTTGAATGGAGGTCTACTTGGATCGTATCTATGCAATTTTAGTATTTTTCAATGGAGTTGTTGATTTTATTTGTAAGAAATGCAGGATAACCTCCTACTTCTATATGGACTAATTTGTTACTAAATGCGTCATGCATACTGGTTTAGGTCTCAGCGGTACATTGTACAAAATTAGATCGGAATTTTAAATTAATGCAATGACAAATAGAAGATAAAGCCAAAAAATCCCGGCGCAAGGCTCACCAATATTAACGTCAGCTTGATTTACTGCGATATGTGGAATCACAATTAACCATACGCATACACATTTACTCATATATATATATATATATATATATATATATATATATATATATATATATATATATATATATATATATATATATAATTTGTATGCATGATTAGGTACTCTAATAAACATGGGTTCCTACAATGTGTTTATGCCTGGTGTCCGATAAGATCACGCATTCATAATGCATCGAATATTTTCAAATGTGCAAAAACAAATTGCCTTCAGGCTAAATAAGATCATACGCATTAAACACATAATTCAGTATCCTACTTACATCCATTGCTCTCAGACAGGCCTTTTAACTACATAGCCTGGTCAGTCGCGTAATCCAATTTATTTACCAAACTCTTGTTAGCATTCATTCAATTCGTGTTATTATTTTCATCTTTTATTTCACTTTTAATGTGTACAGCTAACTGTTGTCTATTTAGAACTTCATTTACATATATTATCTCTATGTTTGTTACTAAATGTATCCAAGATGTGTTAAGGCAGTTTCTTTAGATACACTCGGTTGCTGAGATCTAACATACATACACCATCGGAAATATTTACTCGAATAAATAAAAAATCAGTGATTTCTCGAATGACGGATACGCAGCTGATGTTTGATCATGCAACAAAACACCTGCCGAACATAAAAATAAAAAACAATCTCTCGGCAATCGAAAAGTCCAATATTGTGTATTTGTAAAATACTAATGCTACTCAGTGCGCCATGTAGACAGGACTGGCCGATTACCAATGAACCGAAATCAATATCATTTTAGACTAAACACAATTGACGTAGTTCAGAATCTTTAAAAAAATAGCTGAATACATTAAACGATCATTGGTTGCGCGGGCGGTGATGACAATTGCATTAATAATGTTCGTGATCTTCATATAAACACCTGATCCATTATGTACACAAATTTTTAAGAATAAACTAAGCATTGTATAATGTAGAAAAAACAAATCATACATTAGACCGGTTTCTTCTTTATTGGGAGCTTATCACGTACTGTCCAGAATTTGCCGCGTACTGGGTTCCAGGCTTAGCACGTCTGCTTCGAAATCTGTTGCTCTAAGAAATGAACCACCCTAGCGCGCGTTAAAGCGTAAATCGAACTTGTTTTCGATCTTGATCTAGATGAGCTAATGTATTTAAACGAACATTGATTGAGCGGGCGTTGATAACGTTTACTATAATCAAGGTTGCGAACATGATATAAAAACCTTACCCATTAATTACTTACATATGTCAGTATAAACTAAGAATTGTATAGTGTAGAAAAGGCAATTCATCTCGTAGACCGGTTTCGTCCCTATTGAGAACTCATCACGTTCTGTCCGCGGCAATTCTGGCCAGAATTTGAAGAGTTCCCAATAAATACGAAACCAGTCTAATGAATGAACTGCTTTTTCTGCACTACACAATTCTTAGTTTATACTGACATACGTAAGTACTTAATGGGTAAGGTGATTATACCATGAGATAATGCATGTTTGTCTACTAGATGAGTGGCATCACAACCTTAATGTTTTGTACCAACAATATGTTCTTCTATGTAACACAATTTAAGCAATTTATCGGGTGTTTAGACTCGAGGAAGTACACTTGATTATTCAAGTATAAGAGAAGTTCTATAACATTGGAACAGCATTAATTTAATCACATATTAACATGCATATATATATATATATATATATATATATATATATATATATATATTGCTGCTTCATAGCATATCAAGATACATGCTATCATAATTCTAACTTACAATAATTTCAATAAATATACCCAGCCGATCGCGATTTCCCGATTTGATCATTAATTGTGTTTATCATGCTGCGTTTTTTCGAAGTTTCTATGATATATTGTTTTTTACTGAACAAAATTCAGTCTTCCCAAACCTGAAATATATTTTAAAAATTTGACTGAAATATATGGTATAAGCGCCCGCGCAACCACGGTTCGTTTAATTATATAAATGTTCACTTAGAAACCACTTCCCCAAGTAGTTTGATGTTTGTTTTTTAAGGACCGATTTTGGATAGCTAGTTGGAAATTTAGGTCTAAACAGTTGCTATATTGGTTCCATCTGATGGAAACCCTAACCGAGAAACCTGAGTTAGTATGTTGCCTGCTATGGGGGGCTTAATAGTTAGAGCAACAGATTCCGAAGCAGAAATTTTGAACAGGATGTGAAGAGTTCTCAATAAGAACGAAGTGGGTCTACTGGATTAATTGCCATTTCTACACTATAAACTGCTTAGTGTATACTGACAAATGTATGTATATAATGTGACTGATGATTATATGAAGGTAGCAAACTTGATTTAAATATGCCCATGTCTATCTAGACAACCAACCTATTTCCGTAACTGGTAGACAAAATCGAGCTGACATTATTTTCTGAATCTTGACAAGTTTTCGAAGATTAGCACACCCGAGACTGAACATGCGCTTCAGAGGTCAAATCAACGATATGACTTGGCATACATTACGCAGCTAAAATTCTTTTTAAATACAATACGTGAGATTAGTAGGAGTGAGCACCTAATCGATGCCGGTATATTGAATTCTTAAATTGCGGTTTAATTCTCGCTAGTCCGTAAAATATTGTTATGAAATTTTGGCGAAGAATAGCTGAAATGCAACTATTCGTGTAACTATTATTATAATCAAGGTTGCGGTCTTGATATAAACACCTGACCCATTAATTACTTACATATGTCAGTATAAACTAAGAATTGTATAGTGTGTAACTAACCTGAATTTTAATAATAGCCTTCGCGTTTATTCCGAGCCAGCAAACATGATTTAAAATATATTAATAATAGTATTAAATTTATCTTTTAGCCATTGGGATACATTAAAGAATCAAATTTCATCTGCTTCACGGCACCCGGTTGAGCACTTGTTATGTTTATCATGGTAAGGCAGTTAGACAAGATAGAAGTGGAATAGTAGAGTTGTAATTTGACTCCCGAAATGAAATCACTGGTCTAGTAGCTGGAAGCAAATTACGAGCTGTTCTTTGCGCATAAATACACATTTTAAAGGGATTGCCACAACGCTCCTATTCTAATATCTTTTCTCCATTTAATAAAGACACAGAGGAACGAAACTGAATACCAGTGATTATAGGTACAAATAAATACAAACGCATTAATACTGTCACACATGTTACACACACACACACACATATATATATATATATATATATATATATATATATATATATATATATATATATATATAATTATACACTAGGTCATATGAGTAATTCTATATGCACTGGTGTATTAGCAATTCACAAAGATGTAAACCAAACACAAGGTTATTTGACAAATAATTATTGTGGTTCGCGTCTTACTATTTGAGAGAGACCACGAATAATTTAGCCTTGTAATTATACGCCTGTAGAATATATATATATATATATATATATATATATATATATATAAATATAGATATATATAAATATAAATATAGATATATATATGTATAGGGTCTCCGCAACGCAGAATATCTAAGATTTTAGTCTTCATAAACAATAACTGATTGCGCGAGTGGCAATAAAATGTGTTTAAATAAAGTTTGCGAGCATGCTATAACCACCAATTCCATTACACACACACACCTATATATATATATATATTGGTTGTCATTATAAACTGAACTTCGTATAAGGTAGCGAAAGAAATAGACATGTTTCGTTCTTTATGTGGAGTTTTCATGTATTTTTCTGAACTTTGCCTCGGAAAGTGCTCATAACGAAGCACGTTTGTTTCGGGATCTGTGAGTATATGAACTATGATACTCTGTTACACCGGTTCGAGGCCTGTTCGCGGGATATCTTTGGATACTACTTGCCCACTTCACTAAAATGACGACATGACATGATGACATGGATGAACTGCTTTTGTCATCTTAAGCAGAGCCAAGTTCATGTTGAAAAATGTATGTATCTTGTTAGGCGTCTGAAATTATGAGATTAATCAGTCATAAATAAAATAACGTTTGTTAAGCAAAATATTACACTAGCTATATCACTTGCCTAAGTTTGGTGGGACGAAGTGCCAATTAAAAGAGCCACTGGAAAATTAGTTTCGAAATATTTCGCTAGGATATGTGGATGACGAATTTGAAAACAGTGTGGTAAAATATAAATCACGAAATTCGGCCAGACATTATTTAATTTAAGTAAACTCAAGTCATTCGTTGAATTAACCTGACGAACTTCAGCTAAACAAAAATTTCATTGAATCTAACGGATCGCATAATTATGAAAGTAATGCCAGTCTTAAGTACTGACACGCTTTGACCTGCAATGATTACCATCAGAGCACAACAGCAAACTGACTAGATAGGATCAAACTACAATGCGTATATAACGAAACAAAACTTAGATGTGCGGCTCTCAGTTCCAGTAGCTCCACATACATTGTTCTAAACTGTAAATGTCGGATGTGAATTCTTTTTGTAATTACGTGCATAAAATATTTCAGATTTTGCCAAATACATAAATATTATGCAAGCAAGCAATCAAAAACTGCGTGGGCGGTGGAGTCAATTCTATAAAACAAGTTTGCAAGCTTGAGATAAACGCCAATTCCAGTATGACCAATCATTCGAAATCAGTAGAAATACCACCAGTGAGGTCCAAAATACAATGCTATATAAGGCACGAAAAATGAAATATTAATCTTACACCACTGGTAGTCTGGTTAGGTAAAATTGAAATGGTCTTTATTTCAAGCGTGATAACTTGATTTGATAAATTGCTAGCATCATCCGCGCAATCTAAGATAGTTTAATATTATAGCTTATGCCCAAGTGAATGAAAACTGACAAAAATTATGCTCATGACTGCATTTGACATTTGCTGTAAGTACAATGTACTTGAGCCATGATTTTAAAAATCGATTTCGAGTACCTCGCAAATAAAGATTGCTTAGTTCCCATTTAAATTTTTTCATGTAGTATTGCAAAATATAACGCCGGAAATCTATTACAATTTAATGAGAAAATGCATGCTCATATAGCAAATAAAAACAAAATTGGTACGCTGGTGTCTAGCCAGGTAAGAAAACGATTAATTATTTGAAAAAAAGGCCAAAGATTATTGGAAATAGAATCAACTAATTCAATATTCACAATGAAATATTAACAGAGTATGATGAAATAACTTAAATTAATGTAGAGGCGGCTTCAAATGCTGTGAGGACGGATGTCTTGCATTTTTGAAACTAACAATTCATACATGTGTAATATGTGTGAGTCCATGGTTTAATCATTAAAGTGAGATTCTCGCTAGTCGGTATTCCACAGGGCTCCGTAGATGATTAATGTGATTATATTTTCTGTTCATGCTGTCTTTGATTTATCCTTCTGGTCACAACTGAACTAATTTGTTAATAGGTTCGCAACACCTAATACATACTTGCAAATATATTAGTTCTCCGCAAAAAACAGTATTTAACTGTTATATATTGAATTGAATGTGTTAAATGTGTTAAATAGTATCGATAAAGGCCAGAGTGTATGGATTTACTGGAATAACAGGTGTTCAGAAATAGTTGTAATTCTCAATTTCGGTGAACTATAGCATACATTGATATCCATCATGTTGGTACCATGTACCGACTCGGAAACCATAGTGTTAGTACCATGTACCTTTTCGGTACAATAATGTTGATATCGGTTACTAACACAATAGTCATAGTGTTAGTATCCTTTACAGATTTGGTATATGTATTATTTAGTGTGAGTTAGCGTTGAAGTCGCATTTTCGAGACATTATATAATGTTAGCTTCACTACTGCAGGTATACACATTCGTCTAGGAGATTGTACCGTCCTATTATTCCACATTCCTCACCAAAATATTAAGTGGTTAAAGAGCGTAATACCGGCTCCTACTGATGAGTCGCCAGTAAGCGCGAAACGAATGTGCATGAGATTATACTTTCTGTTCATGCTGCTTTTGGTTTATCCTTCTGGTCACAACTGAGCTAATTCGTTACTAGGTTCGCAACACCTAATACATACTTGCATATATATTAGGTCTCCGCAACAAACAGTATTTAACTAATGAAGAATGCAATGCACCGCTACTAAGGATTGCAACTTGTTCAGTTATTACTTGCGTAATATTTATTCTTCAAAATAGGAGATGCGCATTTTGAAAATTATTCTAGCACTAAAAACTGATAGCACGATTGGTTTGAATCATGGTTAATTTTACTTTTCATCTATATACACAAATGCTAGCGCTAAAACAATTTTGAGTAAATTTTGCAAAACTTCGTGAAATCTGCTTATTAGGTATATCAGGTTTTCAAATTATATATATGAATGTTGAAAATAACATCTGTATTTTAAAATCTCCACATTCCAAGCATGACAACGAAACATTGTTTAGATTAAGATTGATACCCATTTGTTCAATTGAACAATCATTGTTTATTAAATTAGCTTGCGATTTTTGTATAAACATCAGTCCCATTATATACGCACAATATTCAATATGAGCTAAGCATTGTATAATCTAGAAAAGTCAATTCATAAACTAGTCAGGTGTCGTCTTAAATGAGAAGTATTCACAGAATTTGCAGGTGACAAGGCTCAAACATGATTACTTAAGAGTCAAATTCTGAACAGTACGCGAAGAGTTCCCACTAAAGACGAAATCGGCCTATTGTCTGTATAGCCATTTCTACATTATAGGATGCTTAGTTTATATTGATAAATTGGTTTATATAATCGAACTGGCTTTTATATGAAGATCTAAACGTTAAAGTAATAAATAATTGCTATCATCAGCGCAACCAATTTTTGTATAAAAAATCATTGGTAGCGTGGATTGGGAAGAAAAGTATTAACATCAAGTTTGCGTGCGTGATATAGACACCAATCTCATTATTAATTAATTTGTCAGAACAAGCTATGCATTGTATAAGGCGACAAAGGCATTTCATTCAATAGACTGGTTTTGCCATTACTGGGATCTAATCATGAACTGTCCATCATTTGCCTCAGAGAGGGCTCGAACTTGGGCACGTCTGTTCTAGAAAATTTTGCTGTTATCACTGAGCTACCCTGCCGCACACTACGCACAATTTCCTGTAATATACTTCCTGACGTTTCTTGGTTAGTCTTTTGGTGTTTTTACCAACCTCACAACCTTGCTTGAAAGAAAAATTGGAATTTTTTATTGTGAATTGAAATCCTGGTGGATCGTATGAAAGCACTAAGTGCTTTTTTAAAGTTTATGAATGCTTGTTATTGTTTGACGCACACGATATTTTATACAATATTCAGTTTTGAGCAAAATGCCCATCACCTGCAAGAAATATTTGCTGTCGAAATAAACATGCGGAGAAATGATTTCTAAATTTTCCCTCTATCTCAATGGAATATTCTATACTACAAATTATGTAATCACTGCATTGAGTTTATAAGAGAAAAGTATAATAGTGTTTAGAGCGATGCTTTCAACAACTACTCGTAGTAAAGTTATTATGCGAATTTCATTACTAGTCCTTAATTCTTAATATAGCAGTGTGGGTAGTCAAGCGGAAGGTATTATCTGACAGTGTGTTGGATACTAACTGTTTGTCCATTCATGCACTGGTCTATTTTGCGAATGCTCGTTCTTGCATTTCCTCTCACGGTTTAATGACGTGGCACGTTTTCAAGGCTATCCTTACCTCATTACTGCTATTTGAGTAGGTAATATTACGAGTAAACCTTTAATTTGATAATTAATGCACTTAGGGATTTTGTGTAAGTCTGTACACGTCTATCATGTAATGCTAGAGCAAATGGAGCAAGAAAACATGCATGGAAGAATGAGCTGTAGGGAATGTGGAACATAGTAATCAATTGCAAAAAATCGTGGATTTAATCTTCTAAACTAACTGGAACTATTTCGTTAAAATAGTATGCATACCTAAAACAAGTTAAATTGGAAAGTATGTATAGAATTATATATATATATATATATATATATATATATATATTATATATATATATATATAATTAACTATTAAAATATCTATTTTCATTTCACGGAAATTGGCTATCGTTGATATCCCAAAACCAAAAGCTCATGTATTAAAATCCCGTGGGTAATGATGAATACCAGTAAGAAGTTAAACAATAGAGATGAAACGATGGACTAGTAGATATATTTCATTAATCTTCAATGGAACTTTTAAAAATAAAACAAACAAAAATGTGAACATAACTCGCCAACGATTCATAAATCCATTCATTTTGATCTCCATCCATCCATCCATCCATCTATCAATTCACCCATCCATACATTCATCCACTTATTCATTCATCCCTTTCTTTCTGTACGCGTACCTGTCAAAATACTTGCCTGACAATCTTTTTTTCAATATATACATTTATCCATCTATCCGTAAATCTATCTATCTATCTAACAGTCTGCTCATATTTTCTATTTTATTTATCTATTCATTGATAAATCTTTACATCCATCATTTCATACATCTATTCCTCTATTCGTCCATCTATATGAATATATCTGGCGATCAGTCTATGTATTCACTTTTTTAAAAGTATATGCTTATCTATTTATTGACTCAGTTTACCATATTTATATACATTTATTCATCTATTTATATACATATATGTATAATTATTAATCGGCTTCTATATTTATCTACCTGCCTAACAAAGCATTTATCAATGGGCCTATTGAGTTTTATCATTTTCTTTTCTTTTATGTAACTTTTAATGTAGCTTTCCGTCCACATATCTGTCATTTCATTTACTTATATATATTAGTTTATATTGCTGTGTATCCATCTTTATTTCTGTTTATATATTTCTCTAACAATCTAATGGTTCTTCTAATTATATACCCGGTTACTCATCTACCTACCTTCCTAGTTATGTATATGTATGTTAATACATCTCTCATCAATATAGATCTTATATATCTTTACCCAATCATTAATAATTTCAGTTATGTGCCTTGCTATTTTACCAATTATAACTCAAGCTATTTATCCTTTTATTCTTCAGAATGGTCTTCTGTCTATATATTGTAGATTATATCTCGATAACTATTTGTGTAAATAATCAAACAATATTGTTTCTCTGATTCTGCGTCTGGCTTTATTCGGCCGTTACTTTCTCTTTTTGTGAAGTTAATTACAAGTAAAACGAAGTTCATTTGTTCCTTAACACATGTTATTAGATTATATAATTATCAACAAAGGTAAGCCTGTGGGTTTTGGTGCTCCAGTCCACAGCTCCTATACCGGTTAACATTTTTCATTATAAACAATCAAAGGAGTTCTAAGCTTTCTAGAATATTGCAAAAGAATAAGGAACGAAAGTAATATAGGAAATTCTTGTAATTATCTATCTTATAAGAAAGAATACCAATGAAAATGAAAGAAGAGCTGCTTACATGTCTCATTTGTAAATTATAATTCACTTTTGTTATTTCTTCTACGAGAGACTTGATGTAATTTGCCGAATTGACCTGAATTATGAAATGCCATATTATTTGTTCTATATTTTACCATTTGAATGTAACAAATTTTGCATTATCATAGGATAAAAGTAGAACGTGGATTCTTTCAACAATGACAAAAATTATATTATTATTGCCTAACAGTTACCAAAGCATCGAAATAAATCACGTTTTATAAAGAAAGAATTTCATCATCCTAACATTACCACTGAATGCATGCCCCCAGATATTCCCACTGAGATGCTAAGAATACGAAAACAAATGAAATGAGAAGATACTGGACTAAAAAATGGTTGTTCAAGAGAAAAATCATATTCTGTGGTAAAAAAAACGTATCAATATTTAAAATATTCAAATATCAACTTTACTCTATTGAAAAATAGATACAAGCTCACATTTAAATTCATCTGACATAATTTTGTCATGTAACATGGTTAATTTGATCCAATTTGACGTTGGTTTGCAAAGTGAAAGATAAAGCATATTTCTTATACTTTCGAGTGAAACGTTTATTGTATCAAAATGTTAATTGATTCCTAAGTTTCAGGTAACAGTCGTTTTTAGAGTATCCACGATTTACTTTCGTGGATTTTCGCCTTGAACTATCAGTTTTGTAAAGATCCGATTGATCCCAGTTTACGAGTAAGCATCTTCGTAGTGGCTGGTTGCTGATTTATCCCTTACTGCAGAAGGCTTCAATATCTTTCATACTAACCACTGGAAATAAGGTACGATCTATTCTTCGTTCACTGGCTACGTTTCGCAACTGAATTTCCCGTTCCGTCATCAGGCCTCTAATCACACAAACACACAGTAAAATTGCTCAAAATAACAGATATAAGCAAATAGAACAAAAGGATTAACCAAGAACAGTATGAATGGAGAGTATAATCTCATACGCACATTTTTTTCGTCATTACTGGGGAATCATCATTAGTAGCCGGTATTACGCCCTTTACCAACTATATATTGGTGAGGAATGGGGGAAATGGGACGGTACAATCTCCTATGTAAATGTGTAAACCTGCAGTAATCGATTTATCATTATTTTTAAACTACGTATAGTTCATATACCATCCAAATTGCAAAAATGTCATCTTTTACGTAGGAAGAGTTATATCTAACCCTTAATTAAGCGTTTATATCATACATTATCTTAGCAGACTTTAAAATAACATACGTTATACGTTTAAAAATTTATTGATTGTGCGAGTGGCGACAAAAAACTTTTAATCAGTATTGGGAGCTTTATTTGCAAATATCACAAAATCATATTCTAGAATTTTAGCAATGTGAAATTTAATTATGAAAACAAAAAAACGAAAAATGAGTTCCCAATAAGGCCGAAATCGGTCTACTGGATGAATTGCCTCTTTCCACTCTGTACAATAGTTAGTTTATACTGACAAATTTATGTACACAATGGGTTAGGTGTTTATATCAAGATCGCAAATTTGATTAGAAAGTAAAAAGTAATTGACTAGAGCTATACTTTGGCCTCGACATATGTAAAATGCGTATAATCAGATTTTGAATTTAGAATAATTAGTGATTCCTTTTGCCTGAAAATCACTCGGTAGCATGACCTATTAACGTGATATTTACAAGCGCAAGAAAGGGTTTGTCCAGTGAGCATGCTGCATGAAATTGGACACAAGGAATGATGACATCTAGCACCGGATTAGCGGAGTACTTTTAGGATATTCCATGTTATTGAGTTACCAAAAAAATTGTTAACGCGAAATATTTTGACATATATTCACAGGCCTAGATTCCTCCGGATTCTCCATTTTGTTCAAAGCGGATTAAATATATGTTATCATAAGATAAATGCACCATCATTTTGATAGATGCATATTGTTTAGTATATTGTACTTGAGTCTAAACATGTTTCGATTAAAGTTGGTACTCTTTTAACAATGTGCTAAACCGAAGTATTTATATTTTCTTAAAGAACGAGACCCCAGACAAGATAAAATTTATTAATAAAAGTAATAGTGGAAAATTATGAAAGAAAGAGATTGCATCTGTAAAGAAACGACAGTTGATCGGTAAATGTAAATCTGTGCAGTAAAATATGTAGGTAGGACGTTGCTTATTGGATCCATATCCTCGAAGTTGAGAGAATGCTTCTTTGCTAATTAGCCACAGATTGCTGCCAAATAAATTGATTTTGTTGTACGAAATAAGGTTATTGACATTCTTCTAGTTATCATTTCTAGTCGTATTTCGGCGTGCAATATAGCAAGACTTCGTGTGGCATTTTGTTATTAACGTCTACCTGTCTCGCATCTCTAGACCACATATAAGTAGTGGGTATAGATCTTAACACCGGCTCCCACTGGTGTGTCGCCAGTAAGATCCAAACGAATGTGCACGTGATGTTATACTTTCCGTTTGAAAAAAATTGATACTAGGTGCGCAATACATAATAAATAATTACATATATATTATTTCTCCAGATCAAAAAATATCTAACTCTTGTACATTGAATTGAATGATGTCATGATTACCGCGAAAATTGATGACTGATATCGATCAAGGCCAGAATGTATGAATATGCAGGAGGAACATGTGTTCAGAGGTAGCTGTAATATTCAATTTTGGTTAACTTTAGCTTACCTTGAAGTCCATTGTGCTGGTATCATGTGCCGAATCGGTATCGGTTACTGACACAATAGTCATAGTGTTGGAACACTTTACAGGCTCGATATATATATATATATATATATATATATATATATATTATATATATATTTAGGTATAATATATATATATATATATATTGATCGTTTATAATTTCACCATTTTTTAAAATGTAAGAACAAAACAACGTACTCCATGGAATAACATTTATTAATAAATCTTATTTCTACCAGTATCTACAGCCATTGTTCTGGATTCGTTAGTATATTCGTTCATCCAATCCCACTGTACATGTGTTGTAACCAATCTCCTCTTCGTTATGCTGGCCTTTGCTTTGCGCAATTTAGACCACTGCTTTTGCGCAATTTAGACCACTCCTTTTGCGTAACGTCATTTGGTCTGTCATCGTTTTCATTATAATTGCGTCCGTAACTGATGTATGCGTCGTATTTTGCGAAGCGTTGGCTATTTTTAAAGGCATGTCGGTTATGTCTTTTGTTCCAGTTAAATTTAATTTCTTTTTGAATTACTTTCTGCACGTTTAAGCAGGGGTTCATCTTATTAACTGCAATATCTTAAAAAGCCAGAAGCATTATTTCCGTTTTTGCCTTTTAGAGAACTGAAAAATTATTACTACTAAGAGCATGACCAGTAAGTATTGCATGTTCGCAAATTACTGATTTTTGTGCAGGAGCTGCACCCCTCTTTAATAGTTTTTGAGGGAGATGCTGATTTATTCTAGTTTCGAGCCTCTTTTTTGATCTGCCGATGTACTGAGCGTTGCAGGTACATTGAAATTTGTATACAGACTAGAATAAATCAGCATCTCCCTCAAAAACTATTAAAGAGGAGTACAGCTCCTGCACAAAAATCAACAATTTACGAACATTTATTACTCACAGGACATGCCGTTAGTAGTAACAATTTTTCAGTTCTCTACAAGGAAAAAACAGAAAATACTCTGGCTTTTGAAGCTATTGCAATTAATAAGCTGAAGCCCTGCTTAAACGTGCAGAAAATAATTCAAAAGAAATTAAATTGGACTGTCAAAGACATAACCGACATGCCTTAAAATAGCCAACGCTTCGCACATGCACATCATTACGGACGCAATTATAATGAAAGCGATGACAGACCAAATGACGTTACCAAAAGGAGTGGTCTAATTGCGCAAAGCAGTGGTCTAAATTGCGCAAAGCAAAGGCCAACATAACGAAAGAGGAGATTGATTACAACACATGTACAGTGGGGTTGGATGAACGAATATATTAACGAATCCAGAATAATAGCTGAGTATAATGGTGTAAATAATATTTACTAATAAATGTTATTCCATGGAGTACGTTGTTTTGTTCTATATATATATATATATATATATATATATATATATATATATATATGATGTCCATTCCTTTTTAATTTAACACAGTATTCTTATAATTAGGAAAACACAAATAACGAAGTGGATAAAGGCCATTTATTTCGTGAATACTAATCATCTCTTATACAATCATACATATTTATACATTTTGTGTTTTCAATTGATTATGCTAGTGGTAACAAATCTGACTCGTTTTTACTGCTGTTTCTTGTTTTGACTAGTTATATATATATATATATATATATATATATATATATATATATATATATATATATATATATATATATATAATGATTTGGCTTTGAATTCGCATCGTCGAAGACTTTGTATGAAATTAGGACCACTACTTCAAGTTTACACATTCGTATAGGCGATTGAAGCGTCCAATTTTTCCACATTCCTCATTCAAATATATGGTGGTTATAGAACGTAACATCTGCTCCTATGATAAGTTTCCAGTAAGTACAAAACGAATGTGCGCATGAGAATATTTTCCGGTAATTATGTCTTTAGATTATCCTTCTGGTAAGATTTGCACTAATTTGTTGCTAAGTTCGCAATGCCTATAACATTCATGAATTCATTGTTTTTTTCAGTTGTTGTTTAAAATAACATTCACATGTAGAATATCCAAACCATTTGAAGCAAAACAATCAGGGAGGGATCAATAAAAATGTAAATTAATGCATGCTAATGTCTTTGATTTAGCAGAATAAATTGCAGCCATGATGTATAAATAAATAAAAAACGTACATTCACCGATGTATATCTATTTCAAATCAATGTCAATGAAGCATTAACAAAATCACGTGCAAACAAAACTTACATACTTTGATAAATTGAAGACCGTATGTTAAAAAAGTAAACGTTAAATGAACCAAAAGCCAAGTATATTTCGAAATAGAAAGACACAAATCATGACAAAGGGAAAGCCGCATATAAGGACAATTAATTAAACAGGTAAATATTCATAAAATTTTTAGATTGATAGACAGAAAGAATGAAAAAATAAGTAACATAGAGATATACATTAAGGTATATATACAAGGTATACATTGGTAGATAGACAGATAGATAGAAATATATATATTTATATATATATGGATAGATAGATAGAAATATAGATAGATAGACAAAAAGATCCTATGTTAATCATAACAAGGATCAGGTAATTGTGCGATACCCATTATCACAAAAGTTTATTTATTTTACCCTTAATAGATGTTTAATAGGACATGGAATGTCTTATTTTTATAAGGTTGATAAAGGGACGCTTGTTATACCCGTATTTGGAGGACTTCATTTTGGTCAAGCCAATGTTCAATAAACAGAATTAGAGAAATATTAAACGAACATTGGTTGCGCGGGTGGTGATAACAATTATTATAATCAAGGTTGCGGTCTTGATATAAACACCTGACCCATTAATTACTTACATATGTCAGTATAAACTAAGAATTGTATAGTGTAGAAAAGGCAATTCATCCAGTAGACCGGTTTCGTCCTTATTGGGAACTCATCAAGTACTGGCCAGAATTTGCCGCGGACAGGATACGAACCTGGGCACGTCTGCTTCGGAATCTGGTGCTCTAACCACTGAGCTATCCTGCCGCTCAGTGGTTAGAGCACCAGATTCCGAAGCAGACTGCCAGGTTCATCCTGTCCGCGGCAAATTCTGGCCAGTACTGATGAGTTCCCAATAAGGATGAAACCGGTCTACTGGATGAATTGCCTTTCTACACTATACAATTCTTAGTTTATACTGACATATGTAAGTAATTAATGGGTCAGGTGTTTATAGAGAAATATTACTTTGAAAAACAGGCCATCATCGAAATTCCTATATCTTGCTTAATTTGAAATTCTTTGGTATTAGTGAAAACCAGCAATGAGGCAAGTGCAATTAAGAAATTGGAGAAAAATGCTATTTAAATCAAATATGCGGTATTGAGATAAACACACACCTCTTTTGATTTAACAGTCACAAAGCTACTATTCGCCGCACCGACTGACGTGTTTCAAATATTAATGGTGAATTTTTGCTTTCAAAGGATCGATATGTGTAGAGAGAATAATTATGCGCCCAAATGTCTATTATACACCATGAATATTACCACTATTGCTTTATTAGTCGTATCTTTTTGTATATAACATCGTTGACGAAATACATGTTGCGTACTCAAAATATACTACGATGACAGAAATGTTAATCTAATTTCATCGGTGTAACTTTTGTATACTTTTTATTAATCATTGATTGAGTTGGAAGTGATAGAAATAATTTAAATTAAGTTTGCAAGCTGGAAATATGCGCCAATCCCATTTGATATAACTAGCCGCTGAACATACCAAAAATAATTTCCGTCACATGTACTGATGCGTTTCCACCTTCTATGATCACCATCAGAGTACAATGGCAAACTGACAAAGAAGGATCATATCGCAATGAATGTTTAAATTATGGAAAACCAGATATGCAATTCTCACCCCTAGTAGTCGTGCATAAGTTACACTCGACTAGAGATATGTGTCCCACGATTTTTGTGCAGTCACGAACATTAACTTTTTGCAGCTTTCGTTAAATGTTTATAAGGTATAAAATTTGAGTCATTGCTTGTACGGCTGGTGATATATATTCTTTAAATCACGTTTGCGAGCTTGATAAGAATATTTGTGTATTCTCTCTTTGAAAGAGCTTAATTGGCGTCAAATTGTGTTTGACACTTACCCAAAAGTGTTTGCCTGAGATTATACCTTTTTTTCATGCTGACATTGATTTATCTTTCTGGTCCTCTTTAAACTAATTTGGTACTAGGTACGCCACACGAAATAGTTTTTTATCCTTTCGTATAAGTTGCATGATATTTTGATTAACCCCTCCGGTCGTTTCCTCTACAATCAATGATTTTTATCCGAAGACAAACTAAATTCTTCGCTATAAACTGATATAGTGTAAAAATGAGTATTCTTATGTCCATTAATATGTACTTATATTTATGCCTATCAATGTAAACTATAATTGAACCCTGGGTAGCTTCTTGGCATAGGATTTTACGAATTTTATATATATATATATATATATATATATATATATATATATATATATATATACAATGTTGCCTCTATAAATATATGGCAGATATGAGATTCTGTAGCACCTGCATTAAAGACGCGTGAGTAATACTAAGCAGTTACGAATCTTAAAGGATCAAAAATTTTTAAATTCAAAATTATTCTTGTTGTGTTTTCTGCTTTATTACTTTTAATAAACTATAAAACGCCGGTAGAATCTTAACCCGTTGTATGAGAGATTCACCCGGCCAAATTATTTATTATCAGTGAATTTTAATTAATAATGTAAATCCACATTGTATTCTTCCTGTCAGGTATCATTAGATTTGTTTTAAATATCGTCCTTATTAAATATTCTCAAAATCTTTCTATTATAATCCGATTTATTCATAAGGACTATGGCTCCTCCCTTATCCCATTCGCTAATATCCCCATTTAATTAAATTTTCACACCTTTATGCACTACTTATTGTGTTGCTAGGTTCAATTCGAAGTTCATCTTAAATTTGTGCGTAAGATATTCTATTATGTTATTGGACTTGTTCATAATTAAATTTGTTTTATTGTTTTGATTTTGTAACTTTTTGCCTATACATCTTAATTCGACAGAATTTTTTTTATAGATCTATAAATTGATATAACGAGTTTTTATTGATTTTTGGCAGTTCATCATATTCGAAACCGTCACGTCATTGTTAGTTTTATACAGAGGCTATATTGCGTTTAGTCTTATAATTAGGTAAATTATACGTGTAAAAGCTAAAATTAGGGAAATTATCGTTTACACTTATAGACATAAATTCGAACAAATGTAAACAAATAAACAAAATTCTCATTCAGCTACTATGTCAGTTTGTGGTGGAGAAATTAGTGTGTGTTCAAATAAGAAGTGCAGATCGTGAAGAATACTACCCGACGGGTTGATCAAAATTTCATCCAGGGAATAAAAAATAAGATCAAACCTAGTTCGGTTCAAATATTTTTCCAATCAATTGTACACTATATTCAATCTTCGTGCATGATACAAACATGCTGGTTAGAACGACAGATTCCGGAGCAGACGTGCACAAGTTTGAGTTTGGTCCGCGGCAAATTCTAGGAAGTACATAAAGAATTCCCATTTTACATATTTTACAATGCTTACTTTATAGTGACAAATGTGGGTATATATTGAGACGGATGTTTATATCAAGATCAAAACCTTGATTCAAATTATTGTTATCACCACCCGCGCAACCAGTATTCGGTTAATAATAGAAATGAACATTTCACACAAATTGTATTTAATATTAGACTTCACGAAGAACAATTATATTCTCTCGATTGACTTTGCTTTAATTT
>JAQBSW010000744.1:0-52500 GCA_029291075.1 Eudiplozoon nipponicum | reverse complement strand
TAAATTAATATGATCATCTGTAACAGCCGAGGGAGAACTGCATCCTAAACAGATTCTATCGTATAAATTGTGAGAATAAATATCAAGCGAGAGATAGACTCTATTGGTTTTACATCATTTTAGTTAGGTAAAACAATAAAAATGGAAGTATTTCATTGTAGAAATATTACTTTGTGCTAAGATTTAATGTTATATATTTTTCTGTTTTGTTATGAACTAAAATATGCTTAATGTTATTTTCAAATATTATATTTTATTATATATCATCATTTTATCTTTGCAAACAACGATTCCTTCGTTTAAAATATGTTGCTTTGACTTAAATGGCGGTTGAGATTTACATTGCATTCATATAAAATTAAATCGGTAGGACTGTTCTTCTTTAGTTGTGTTATCCAACGCTGCATACATAAAAAAATCAAGAAATCGTAAATCTATCACTGAAAATCTAGCCAGTTTCTAATAAAGGCCCTCATTAATACTAGAAAATGTTAGTTTAACAAATGTATTATTTTCGCGGATGTGAATAAGTACTTATAACAAGTTTGTGGTCCTAAAGAGAATACGAATCTCATTTTCAAATAGCCTCCAATACGCACAATAAAGAGTTTTTTGATGCCTTGTATCGATTGCTCGGCCTAGTTTTCTTTATTTCTAAATGTCACTAAAGGTATTTATAAATGGAAAATTAGTTATTATTGGTCAGCTATTCTATTCAACGGCTTTTCTTTGGAGCACTATTTCAGCTCATCTCCCACGAATTCCGTGAGATATTTTTAGTGTGGTTTTTTATGTAAATTTATCAAACAATCTTCTAAGATGGGAAACAGCGCAGGCAGATTTCAAACGCAAATTTGAAAGTATCGTACAGACGGGTCAATTTTGTTCTATTTTATTGCTGTTAACGTTATCTTTGTATTGATTACACACACACACACACACAGAGAGAGAGAGAGAGAGGCATATGCCTATATATATATATATATATATATCATATATATATATATATATATATATTTCAAATATGTAATTATATAAATATGGATAATTAATTCTGGTAATGTGAATTAATTTAAAATATTTTTTTGAAATTCAGTCTTAGATCATTGTAAAATTGTGAGAGTGAAATCATTTGGATTTTAAAGCAAAGTACAATGCGAAGCAAACCAATAATACAGATTATTAACCAACCATCAATGTTGGGCAAACTGTCAACCATTTCCCCTTAAATATGTAAAAGGTGTTCATATATATTTTATTAGATCGAGAATAGTGATTTGGTATCTTCACAATTTAAGACACAAAATTCAACGAAATTTTAATAGGCGGTAGTATTTATAGTATAAAATGTTTATCTGAATTTGGTTAGCTGGCTTTTGTCACCATATCTACACATAGCAGCTGTATTTCGTAAGTTATTCAATCTTCTACAGTTAGTGCATCGAGCATTTTTAGAGCGTTTGTGCGAAGGGACTGTTCTAACTGATTTGTGAGAACAAGTCCATTGCTCTGGACCGTTCAGCGTCCGTAACAGCAAGATCGCAGTCACATGATTCCCGTAAATTTCTGTGTTGCCACCAGCAACACTATAATGCGGCTTTAACACTTTATACCAGGCATCAGTCGCATTTCAGGACACTTTTATGATTGAAACAAGCTGTATAGGAAATAATGAAGTTTCGTAAAACAATTCAAATTTTCACTTTAAAATAACGTTATCCAAATTATATTGGAGTGAAATTTTAACACAGAATAGTTGATAACTGTTAAATACCGTTTATTGCGGAGAACTAATACATATATAAGTATGTATTAGGTGTTGCGAACCTGGTAACAAATTAGTTCAGTTGTGACCAGAAGGATAAACCAAAGACAGCATGAACGGAAAGTATAATGTCATTCAAATTCGTTTCGTGCTTACTGGCGACTCATAGTTGATAACTATCCAATCTTGAATGAATGGCGTTGTTGCGAACCTGGATTAATTGAAATTACCTGATCTGCGTTTTGACTAACGCAGCTTTCATTGTTCCAGTAATTTTCTTTTTTCATAATATTTCGATCTACATTACCGTAGATCTTCATCAGATGCATTTCACGAAACAAATGAAGCAAGTGTGTTATTTCCTCTAGTCATAATATTGATATACCTCAGACTGACCTTTCATTAGATATTCGCGTGTCACATGTGTGTCAATATCCAATCTGCTGATATCATGTACATAACATAACTAACAAGGGCAGAACGTATCCACAACAGATGATCACATTATTTATAAACGTCAAACCATAAATCAAGAGGAGCTTTAATGTGGGGGATTTCAGAGAACAAAACAAAAAATAGTTACGCACTGCGGAAACTTCGCAGCTAAATAAACGAAAGAAATTCGTAAATGATTTCATTTTAACCCGTGTATGCATTCTATATTGTAAAACGTTAATTCATTCAGTAGACCGTTTTCAAGCTCGCAACCTTGATTTAAATATTCTTTTGTTACTGTTGGATTTGGAATAAACTTCCTGCCCTATCAAAACATAATTTGAACTGGATTAGCTATGCCTTATTCATAAACGCTAAAGGTGAGTTAATTACTATCAAGAGTAAATAGATACTACACCTTATCAGAAATGCTTTTGTACAAATAGTATATGATTTTCTTCACAATTAAATTAAATTTAACAGCTAGTTCCGAACTCGATAATGGTTCTAATATTTTGCTAGAAGTACTTACAATCATAACACGTAGATCAGATTATAGAAGCCAGACAAAATATAACATTTTAATGGACAGATGTATAATAAAGATTTGTCACCTAAGAATTCTTAAATAAGAGAAAATGACAAAGGACAAATATCTACAATTAAAGTCTAACTAAGGATACATATAGGAAGGTGTGGCAATACATCAGCCGAGGGAAGTACTTTTATACAATGAGACAAATGTTTAGAAGATTTTTAAAAATCTGATTTTATATACAGATACAAATATAGATATAATTATATGCAAGCACATAAATAGATATGAGATTAAACAGAGAACTAAATAAGAAATTTTTTAATTTATAGGCAGACTGAGAAAATACTTTATAGAAAATCAGTAAAATAGACACACGGATTGAAAGATATCAAAATAAGTAGAATGTCAACAATATATATATATATATATATATATATATATATATATATATATATATATATATATATATATACCGGTATAAAATAAGAATTGTTAAAAATATAACAAATTATTCTCCAAAAAATGACTAAATACAATTTTTCATGACATTTAGTTGTTAACGGAGATTTTCGAGTCACATGTGATTAACTGCAACAGGCAAAGTAAACAAACTAATAAATTAAAAAATAATTACATTCACAAATAGCCACTTTAATATAATGCAAAACATGTCATACCTACAAATATAATGTATCTATTGCTATGAAACCATAATAAGTGATGCACTCATTATTGAATATAATCTAAGCATAGGTTCGTTACACTTTTTTGTATTCTAGTCCTTGTTGATATAATGTTTAATAATATGAAGCAAAATTTACATATTATTTCCAACATGATCTTTTTTACTTTACGCCAGAATCTCCAGTAGACATCCTGAAGTTGAAGCAAATTCACGCTTTTTCAAGATGAAAAATTTCTGCCTCCTTTATACAATCAAAAATGTTATAACGAAATAAGTTCTTTATCTGATCATTGTCTTGCGAACCATGTCTTTATGTCCAATGTCAAGAACGTTACCAATAACAGCAATGAAATGCAAATATTGGATTTGCGAAGGAAAAAGTTCAATTTTGCTAATAACGTGTTTTGTGAAAAACACACAATTCTGGAAATATTTAGTCTGACAACACAATAACATTCTTTGAGTAGATTCATTAAATATTTTATGCGATAAAACTTTTAAAAACATATAAGAAAATATTGCAGGACATTGGTTAAAATTTGCATAATATTGAAACTGTTATGTCCAAACCAATTCATTAGGGGTATGAAAATTCAACGTTTAAGGGACTTTTCATAGTAATATTTAAATTAAACACACTGGTTCATAAAATACGGCATGAAGATGCAATCTAATTAGGCAAAAATCATAGCCAGGCTAATTTCAAATATTTTGAAAAAATTTTCAGTTATTTTTCGTTCAATGACCATACGATTTCAACAAATATACCCCTTGTTCATGGGAGACAAACTCGACTTGTGTCTGCAAAAGTTGCAACGCCAAATAATAGTAATTTTTCAATTATTTACACAATTTAACAATGAGGCTTGGGTAATGGGGATTAAACATCCAATTTTTAAGCCATCTCAGTAAATTATACAAAAAAATTATTAAAAAAATACCCGTATTTACTTGTCATATAATCAAGTTGAAACGTTTGCTAGTATTATACAAACGATACGTAATGATAAATACATTAGCCAAAGATAAATTCACAGACTACGAACCAAAATTGGCCCGTTTCGAATCCCGTTTGCGGCAAAGTTCTGGACAGTACTTGGAGAATTATCAATAAGAAGGAAATCTGTCTATTATATATATATATATATATATATATATATGGATTGGATCGTAACCTTGATTCAAATAATTATTATAACCACCCGCTCAATCAATGTTTCCTTAATAGCCATGCTTTTCGGTACCCTTTTGGGCCAAGCGAAATGCGAGTGTCATTGACGAAATAAACAGAAATATGAAAAAAACATGTGTAGCCTTACATCTGAATGTATAAAAGCTTATGGAGTTACCTAGACAAAACATAAGTATAAATACATACCAGGTAATATTAAATGTATGTGTATATTAAAAGATAGTTAAATAATGTATGAAGCTAGCTTCATTGATGAGTATTTTTATAGATTAATGCATAGCTAGCATACCAAGCAGGAATTTTGGCAAACGGAAAAACATAGGTAGTCCGATGCATGAATGAGAAGGGTAGATAAATAAATACCTGAAAGGCAGAATAGGTTCAAATTTAGTTAAATTTTTGAATCGACATATAGAAAGCTAGTTAGGACGTAGAAAGACATAAAAGAAGACAGATTGATAAATTTGGAAGTAAATAAATGCAGATGAATGAATATGGAGTGAATATATGGAGTGAATTAAGTATTTATGTATGTATGTATGTATGTATGTATGTATGTATGTATGTATGTATGTGTGTGTGTATGTATGTATGTATGTATGTATGTATGTATGTATGTATGTATGTATGTATGTATGTATGTATGTATGTATGTAATGTATGTATGTATGTATGTATGTATGTATGTATGTATGTATGTATGTATGTATGTATGTATGCATGTATGTGTGTATGTATGTATGTATGTATGTATGTATGTATGTATGTATGTATGTATGTATGTATGTATGTATGCAAGTATGTATGTATGTATGTATGTATGTATGTATGTATGTATGTATGTATGTATGTATGTATGTATGTATGTATGTATGTATGTATGTATGTATGTATGTATGTATGTATGTATGTATGTATGCATGCATGTATGTATGCATGCATGTATGTATGTATGTATGTATGTATGTATGTATGTATGTATGTATGTATTTATTTACGTATGTATGTATGTATGTATGTATGTATGTATGTATGTATGTATGTATGTATGTATGTATGTATGTATGTATGTATGTATGTATGTATGTATGTATGTATAAATGTATGTATGTATGTATGTATGTATGTATGTATGTATGTATGTATGTATGTATGTATGTATGTATGTATGTATGTATGTATGTATGTATGTATGTATGTATGTATGTATACATGTATGTATGTATGTATGTATGTATGTATGTATGTATGTATGTATGTATGTATGTATGTATGTATGTATGTATGTATGTATGTATGTATGTATGTATGTATGTATGTATGTATGTATGTATGTATGTATGTATGTATGTATGTATGTATGTATGTATGTATGTATGTATGTATGTATGTATGTATGTATGTATGTATGTATGTATGTATGTATGTATGTATGTATGTATGTATGTATGTATGTATGTGTATGTTTGTATGTGTGTATCTATGTATGAGTGAATGAATGTATTTATGTATGTATGTATGTATTTATATATTTATGTATGTATGGATGATATTGTATGTAGACAGATGGATAAATGAATACATTATTCGATAGTTGGATAGTTAGCTAGCCGCATAGGTATATAGAATGATTAATGAATGGATTGTTAATCATAAGAAAGTGAATATTTGTAAGGAATTTAAGATGTTAAATAGTGCGGAAGATTGCTGATTAAAACAGGAAATGATTATTCATCCTTTTATTCACACATTGTAAAGAGTAACATACACCAATAAAACTATAATTTCGGTATGTCTGAGTTTAAGGCAGACTTTGGATTAAACAACATAACCGTTTGACTTATTTTTACTTACGTGGTATATTTCTTAATTTAAATTATTACTAGCAAATAAAAACTGTTTTGCAATAAATTAAACAAAATTTCTACGGTCCAATATAAATATAAATATAAATATATATATATATAAATATAAATATAAATATAAATATAAATATAAATATAAAATATAAATATAAATATAAATATAAATATAAATATAAATATAAATATAAATATAAATATAAATATAAATATAAATATAAATATAAATATAAATATAAATATAAATATAAATATAAATATAAATATAAATATAAATATAAATATAAATATAAATATAAATATAAATATAAATATAAATATAAATATAAATATAAATATAAATATAAATATAAATATAAATATAAATATAAATATAAATATAAATATAAATATAAATATAAATATAAATATAAATATAAATATAAATATAAATATAAATATAAATATAAATATAAATATAAATATAAATATAAATATAAATATAAATATAAATATAAATATAAATATAAATATAAATATAAATATAAATATAAATATAAATATAAATATAAATATAAATATAAATATAAATATAAATATAAATATAAATATAAATATAAATATAAATATAAATATAAATATATATATAAATATAAGTATAAATATAAATATAAATATAAATATAAATATAAATATAAATATAAATATAAATATAAATATAAATATAAATATAAATAATATAAATGGTTTTTATATAATGATCACAACCTTGATTTAAATAATACTAGAATCTGTTTTTGTTAACTTAATTGCAGTTTGTGATGTTATTATCTAATTCCCCCCTGACTTGACTAATAAGCGCAAAATTGCCAATTCTTATGATATATATTTTTCTGTAAATGAATTTTGATAAATCAAGTGATCATGCATAAAATTGTATCCATTCACAGTGCTTTCAGATTTTCGACAGGTTTAGTTTTCTAATCAATTTAACCGGTGTTAATTTTATTTGCTTGCATAATACTTCACTCAACCTAGATATTTATTAGGTGGTCTTCATTAGTTAGTTCATCTTCATGCTCTAAAGATGGCCATGCGAGATTCAATCGCGCCAGTACGTGTGACCAACGGTAGTTTTGCTATGTTGTGCGAAACGACGAAAGGAATGAGACTGGTGTTTATCGCAATTTTGACATGGATAATTGCTATTATCACCAGCAAGAACAATTAATGCTTAATTAAATTTGAATATATTAATTAAATATTAGATTTCAACGACTTTGAGATTTAACATTTATTGACAAATTTCGCAAAACATAAAAATTAGAATACGCAGTAGATTTGATTGGTTTCAATTTCAAATGAGTGTCCATGGTTATTTCCCATTGAAATTGTATAACGACAACTCAGGTAGATTTAAATTAAATTCTTGTTGTGGAATCTAATAGTGGCGTCATTACAAAAACCGCTGAAACTCGAACCAAAGGCATTGCATATTGTAGGCAGCCAGATCATTCCATAAGTTGCGACGATTGATGGAACCATGTAACGACTCGGCAATCTTAGTGTTGGTACCATGTACCTTTCTGACAACCGTGGTGATGATATCAGATACTGACACAACAATCTTAGTGTTGGTACAATTTACAGACTTGGTAAATATATTATATATAGTGAGTTTCATTGGCGAATACTTCATATGAACTTAACTCCACTACAACAGGTCTACACATTCGTGTAGGAGATTGTACCTTACAGTTTTCACACAATCAGCCCCAATAGATATAGTGGGTATAGGGAGTTATTACGGTTCCTATTGATGTGTCGTCAGTAAGCACGAAACGAATTTGCACCTGAGATTATAATTTTCGTTTAGGCTTATTTTCGTTAATCCTTCTGGTCCTGCTTGATCTAATTTGCAACGAGCTTCGTAATAATTTATACACAATAACAAGCTCAATGTTTTTGTGTACGCATCACGACAACTGTATTGGAACATTTTAAATTTGATAAAAGAACAGTATACATTTCGATTGTGTACAAACTTAAAATGGTCTATAAGACTTTTAGAAGATTGCGTAAATATATTCTCTTATGCAAGGAGCCGTAGAATATTGTACCATAAGTTACGGAATAAAGCTAATCTTGCAGTTAATACTCTGAAACCACTAAAAGAACTCTTCACAGAGTACTTATTGTATATAATGTTACATTACAGTCTTATCAATAGAAAGATTGATTTGATTATGAATTCGGACTTCTCATTAGAATCAAGGTATAGATATGTAATTTTAGCATTGGACGTTAGGCTTCAGTAGTTGATAACTGTAAATTGTCAATGTAGCTAAATTTGTGAAATAAATTTCTTATGAAAAAAATCATAAATTTGTAAATTGTGAGTGTATGCTTGTGTGGATGTATTCCGTATTCTGTTCAATGTATCGCACGAAAGTTATTAGAAATTATGTTTGTATGGATAAATGACTTCGCGAATATATGGATGTCTATAAGTATACATGGGAAGGAATAACGCAATATATTTTGCTCAAAACTAACAATTTTACTCGCCTGATAGATAAAACGAATATTGCAAATTAAGTTAAACGAAAAAAATATTTTTCATTTTTTGCATCGCCCGTTCTTGTCCAATTCCAATAGTTGGGACAAGCCCGAATGTAATTTAAGTGTATTGTTTTTCTACCAACTATCTATCATATTACGCATTAGCAGTTATTTTAGCTGAACACCTACTCACTGACATTCGCCTATCTATTGTCCGTTAATTCTACTTATATCGTGTTCTAATTCAAACAAAAAGCAAGCTAATTAACGAGTTTAGCAATTATGCTGACAGTGTGTTGTTAGAATAAATCGGACAGGAGTAAGGATAAAACATGAATTCAAAATTTTTCCACCAATCTGAAGGTAATTACGAAAATTCACTCACTGGATGGAAGCCTTTTAGAATATTAGAATGGACAACGAATATATGGGAACGTAAAAAATGAACTTGAAGAGAAAAAAACAGAGAATAAGGCGAAGAATATTCCGACGCACTTTAAATAACGATGCAATGGTTGAATTTAAAATAGAAACACAGTAAATTTTTACAATTATCTTATTTTTTCTCAAGGAAAAATATTAAGATTAATACAAACGTGTCGCAATGAATACAATCTATTTTAATAATGTCGAATCATTTTAATAAGTGCAATCTATGAAGAATGTATGATATATATATATATATATATATATATATATATATATATATATATATATATATATATATATATATAGAAACCAAGCATATTATGATCGATTTTGTCTTTATTAGGCACTAAATTTAACTGTACAGTTTGTGACACGGACGGAGCTCGAACCTGGGCACGTCTGCTTTGGAGTCTTTGACACTAACCATTGAGCCACAGTGCCACAGGAGGACACCACTCCTACTTAAATGTACATTCGTATAGGAGATTATATTGTTCAACTATCCTACATTTCTTGACAAAATATATCGTGGTTATAAGGCGTATTTATGGCTCCTATTGACGAAAATCCAGTAAGCACGACACACTTATTCATTTGATAATATCATTCGTTCAAGTTGTCTTCGGTTTATACTTCCGTTTCAATCTGAACTAATTTTTTACTAGGTACCACTACCTAATACACAATTTCATATATATTAATTCACTCCAGAAAACATAAGACAGCTAAGAACATTTATTTCTTGAATGGTTGCGCAGTGCAAGCTTCAAATTTTGAATCTGTGCGATTTGCGTACGCGGGTTGTCACTTTGCACTATCACTTTCGTAAAGATCCGTTTGATCTCCATTTCCAAGTACGCATCGTGTTTGTCTTCTTATTGGCTCGGTGCGGATTCGTCACTTTCTTGCGAAGGCTTCAACAACGATCATACTAATCTTCGTTGACTGGCCAACACATTGTTTTCAAATATTTATACTAAAAATAAACGGATTTCCAAGGTGTCATCAAAGCAAACAAAAAATTAATTATACATAGCTAAGACCATTTTACGCAACATTGATAAATAACCAAAAGATGTTCGTACACGATTTGAATAAAAATGGTTATTCTTTTTGCGTATGTATGTTTACACACGTTTGATCGCGTCTAAGCATGAACGTTTCGCTTTTCATGTTTGTTGTTGTATAATGTGTAATTAATCCAACTTCATCCTTGTTATTCAAACAATTTACTGCATAAAGTACTAAATATTACATTCGCGTCGAATTGTGGCGAAAGTACAATGGCCTTTTTAAACTGTGTATTATAATAAATATATACTTCCATACATCATTCATTTTCCAATTAAAATTAAATAAGCACAAAAATGACTAAACTAAAAATTTAAAAAAAATATAATATAATATAATATAATATAATATAATATAATATAATATAATATAATATAATATAATATAATATATTATAATATATATATAATATAATATAATATAATATAATATAATATAATATAATATAATATAATATAATATAATATAATATAATATAATATAATATAATATAATATAATATAATATAATATAATATAATATAATATAATATAATATAATATAATATAATATAATATAATATAATATAATATAATATAATATAATATAATATAATATAATATAATATAATATAATATAATATAATATAATATAATATAATATAATATAATATAATATAATATAATATAATATAATATAATATAATATAATATAATATAATATAATATAATATAATATAATATAATATAATATAATATAATATAATATAATATAATATAATATAATATAATATAATATAATATAATATAATATAATATAATATAATATAATATAATATAATATAATATAATATAATATAATATAATATAATATAATATAATATAATATAATATAATATAATATAATATAATATAATATAATATAATATAATATAATATAATATAATATAATATAATATAATATAATATAATATAATATAATATAATATAATATAATATAATATAATATAATATAATATAATATAATATAATATAATATAATATAATATAATATAATATAATATAATATAATATAATATAATATAATATAATATAATATAATATAATATAATATAATATAATATAATATAATATAATATAATATAATATAATATAATATAATATAATATAATATAATATAATATAATATAATATAATATAATATAATATAATATAATATAATATAATATAATATAATATAATATAATATAATATAATATAATATAATATAATATAATATAATATAATATAATATAATATAATATAATATAATATAATATAATATAATATAATATAATATAATATAATATAATATAATATAATATAATATAATATAATATAATATAATATAATATAATATAATATAATATAATATAATATAATATAATATAATATAATATAATATAATATAATATAATATAATATAATATAATATAATATAATATAATATAATATAATATAATATAATATAATATAATATAATATAATATAATATAATATAATATAATATAATATAATATAATATAATATAATATAATATAATATAATATAATATAATATAATATAATATAATATAATATAATATAATATAATATAATATAATATAATATAATATAATATAATATAATATAATATAATATAATATAATATAATATAATATAATATAATATAATATAATATAATATAATATAATATAATATAATATAATATAATATAATATAATATAATATAATATAATATAATATAATATAATATAATATAATATAATATAATATAATATAATATAATATAATATAATATAATATAATATAATATAATATAATATAATATAATATAATATAATATAATATAATATAATATAATATAATATAATATAATATAATATAATATAATATAATATAATATAATATAATATAATATAATATAATATAATATAATATAATATAATATAATATAATATAATATAATATAATATAATATAATATAATATAATATAATATAATATAATATAATATAATATAATATAATATAATATAATATAATATAATATAATATAATATAATATAATATAATATAATATAATATAATATAATATAATATAATATAATATAATATAATATAATATAATATAATATAATATAATATAATATAATATAATATAATATAATATAATATAATATAATATAATATAATATAATATAATATAATATAATATAATATAATATAATATAATATAATATAATATAATATAATATAATATAATATAATATAATATAATATAATATAATATAATATAATATAATATAATATAATATAATATAATATAATATAATATAATATAATATAATATAATATAATATAATATAATATAATATAATATAATATAATATAATATAATATAATATAATATAATATAATATAATATAATATAATATAATATAATATAATATAATATAATATAATATAATATAATATAATATAATATAATATAATTTAATATATTTAATATAATGATAATTTAATATAACATAATTTAATTAGTACTTTAAAACTCTAATAAGTGACTAAATTGCCGCGTGCTGCTAGAGAGTGCCAGTTTATTGTGTAGTTTTCTCGTCATGATTTTTCAATTTTATATATTTTTACTAATTGATGATAGTTTGAAGGTGCGCAAAATATATTCACATGTGGAATACTTACTTAATTTTTAATTAACATACCTAGACAATTATTATATACAGTATACATGAATTCTTGCTCAGGGGATATGACTATCCTGCATTAAGTATTCTTTTATATTCACAATCTTGATTGCCTAATTGAACTAACAGACTGAGGCATCTGAGATGAATAAATAATTATATTTTAAAAGAAAATAAAACAATTCTCTTTAATTTGATCGTGCATATAAGTAGAAATGTGTTTGTGAATATTTGTACATGTTTTTGCTTTAAAATCGTCATTTGTAAGGGTCTCAGCCGGATGCCTGTCCGCCTAATAAAGAAATAATGATGGAGGCGTTCTAACATATGGGCTTGCCCAATCAGTCTGGCTCAAAATATTTATTAGCATGCATGCTGAGACTAGTAGAATGACAGGTGCCTTGACCATACACCACAAAACAAGTTGACTGACAGCATAACTTTGCAAAATGACCCCCAGCTAACACCATAATGCATAAAACTCCCGCCACCACAAGCACCACCAGCCCAGGTTAAGTATGTTGCCAATACGGCAAACGGAGTAAGTCGTAAGTACAGATGATTAGATAGTAGAAGGACTATGGGATGTCAGTCAAAAGCAAAATGTTGCAGAACTGCAGGTTTTGCTTAAAGTCCCGACAGGGCCATGCACTAAAATGAGGGAAACTAGAAGAGGGGCAGTAAAAAGCAATGAATATTGACGCCCCAACGACACGCCAATGCACTAAAAAAATTTGAATGGGACATTAAATTAGGCAAAACGCCAGCAAGAAAACCATAGACAAAGGCCTTAAAACAAAGGCACCAATAGAGTATTTTAAAAATATTTCTTCTGCATTATTGATGTTGGAACTATGCTTGAGGCAGTTATACTAACTATCTACCTGTTCATACATTCTTTTAATACCATAAAATTTTAACTGTTCATTTGCAAATTCATTCAAATAATTATTTATTCATTAATTAATAAAATGAGCAAATTTCTCTGAACGCATAGACAATACAAATATTAAATTGTAACTGTGTCTTTTCATTAAGAGATCGCAGTTACTTAGGCCATGTTGCCGGCTTTTAAAATTTATCAAACTTGATTGAACTTATTCCTTTTCTTGTAAGCCTTGTTTTATTACAATTTTGTATTTTTGTTGCGATATTATACAGCAACATTTTTAGTGCCCTCAATCTTTGTTTGAACATTATTATTATTTTTATTATTATTATTATTATTATTATTATTATTATTATTATTATTATTATTATTATTATTATTTATTATTATTATTATTATTATTATTATTATTATTATTATTATTATTATTATGTATTATTATTATATTTAAATTTGATGGAATCTCCAAGATCATGGTGTAAGTAAATTTAATTGTATCATATATATATTGGTAATTGTACAACAGTGGCATTCAATCAGAATGATTGTATTTCTGAAATTCGCTGAAATCTAGAACTAACTCCAAAATTATTTTCAAATTTCATACATGATATATATATATATATATATATATATATATATATATATATATATATTTTAAAGAGAGAGCTGACTTTCAAGTCGCCTTGCCAAATATTTTATATGAAGTTGACTCTACAATTGCTTTAACAAAATTATGCATAGGAGTTATAACTTCCATTTCATAAGCAGTTATGTAAGTATATATTCATTATTACGAAGACCTAAAATATATATGCATTTGTGTATTAAAGATTTAGTACCTAGTAAAAAATTAATTCAACTGCAATCAGAAGAATATACCAATATCAGCATGATCGTAAGTTATTATGTGACGTGAACATACGTTTCGCGTTTGCTAGCATCTCATTAATAGACAACAGTACATCGCCTTATACTCCTCGTAAATTTGGTCAATAAATTTGGAGCAAATGGACGGATTAATTACTTATACGAATTTTTTTTCAGTCAATAACGAAGCTAATTCGTGTAAAGTCTTCTGCAATTAGACTTCCCAAGCAACTCAACATATATAATTTCTACCGAGCCTCGCAAAGGCAACAGAACTTCATTTTTTGGATACTGGCTCTGTACACGTTACTGACACAAAATACCGTTACTGTAAATGGTAACATAAACGATAGTTTTCAAATTACCGAGCCTCTACCGGGTGCCAATTTACTTGTTTCTGTGGTAGGCTCAATTTCACCAACATTGAGAATTAAAACCAATTTTTAATACCTGGTAGTCCAGCAAATCCGTACAATTTTGCATTCACCGACATATACTAGCACATTCCTCGGTAATCATAGCATCATACAATTAAATATACAATAGCTTCACATATTAGGTTGTGCGGCATTAATATATGTGCATGTTACAACGTGATCCAATAAAAGATGGGTAGAGGGGATGATCCGATCGGTGAAAAAAACTAATATGACGCAGTTTCCAATAGTAGACAACTTTGCAACAATAGCTTATGACGAATACATAGCGCAGCGAAATTTCAAAAGAAATATGCAGAATGTGTCGCGCATCGCAAGCCCGAAACGCGAGCGCTAATGTGTTTGCAAATATTATTTATTCACATTTAATTTTTCAAATCGCATTGCATATATATGGAAAGCAAAATTAGATACGCGGCTCTCACCTCTAGTAGTGGTTAAATACAATTGGATTGGTTTTTAATTCAAGCTCGAAATTTTGATTTAAAGAATTGTTACCACCACCCGCGCAATCAATCATTGTTTAAGTGCTTGAAAAGCTTGCGATGTATATAAGAAACATAGGCGATCCATCTACCTAATCATATTTTCACCTTCCATCAGCTCAACTTCAATAACGGTAGCGTAATTGCAACTATTATATTTTATCTTTATGTGAATACTGCAATCCTTACTTCAATGAATCCAGATTTAAAGTTTATTTGGTCTGCTAGAAAATGGCTATGCCTTTTTTAAGAATCACCCAATTGTAGCCCGCATTACCGGTGGATTTATGAAAAAAAAATGCCTGCATCAGGACATTACAAAGATAGACATGGCTAAAAAAATCAATCAGGCATACACTAAAGAAAGCACATACACACACTCATATATATATATATATATATATATATATATATATATATATATATATATATATATATATATATATATATATCTAGTTTGGCATAGTTATCTCACATATTATATATCATCGTGAATAATGCTCCTTCGGCAATTGAAAAAAATACCTATTCAACCTATTTATTCTCAGATGTAGTTCTAGTCTACAATTTAGAAAAACCGCAATTTAATTTTGTCGTTTGCACGTGAATATAAGGTTTTAAATGCACACATATCTCATTGTTCTTTTCTGTGAAATAACACCTGTATTTTATGGTGTACTATTTCATCTTTCATTGTCAAGACTACTCATTCTAAAAATAAATGCATCTAATACAATTAAACGATCAATGCAAAGCGTTTTGACCCTCACTAGTCAGTTTGCTGTCGTACTCTGATGATGATCATGGAAGGTCGAAAAGCGTCAGTACATGTGAATTCCGGTAGTTTTGTTGTGTTGTTTAACGGCTGATTAATAACCATGGGTTAGGTGTTTACTTCAAGCTCGAAAACTTGATTTAAAGAACTACGTCATTTTATAACTTTGTGTGTAATATTAATAAGACAGTTATGAATAAATTGCCAATAATCTTCGCCGGACTGCTATAACACGAAGAGTTCAAACAGGTGAAGTTTAAATGTAACCTCGTTTTATAGTGCAGTCGTACTAATAACAATGCAGCGTTGTGTAATACTGTCTTACTTAACCTGTTATTCAGGAGAATAAAATATTACTGAGCAGATTGTGCTGATATTTCATTGTCCATAATATTAAAATGTGTTACTTACCATTATTTTATTGTACGTCTTCTAGGTAGCTGGCCCTTAATGATTATTTGACGAACACATCATTTATTCATGCTTCACTTTTATGCTTATTTAAGATGTACCCAGTAACGATCTCCCTAAGCAAAGACCAGTATTGACAACTGTTAATCTAATATTGTAACTGATTGATAAGCAATTATACAAATGCAATAAGATTGTACTTTAGTTGTTACTGTTTTCTTTAATAGCATGATGTGCAAAAGGACGATATCAATTACAACCCCTTGTACTTTAACCGATTGCTTGTCTCTCCTGCATTTTATTGTCTTTCCAGATAAAATCAAAACAGAATAAATTTAAACCGCGTCAATACTGCACGATTGAAAAACAACAATTATGAATATATTTTTATAAATTTAGCATTTCTCCGACTTTTCTGGGAACGTAATTATCGTGCTGAAAAAAATAGACGTTTCTAGGCAAAATCTGGTAAACATATATATACGTATATACGATAACCACGGCTTTAATTGGTAACAAATTAGCGAGAATAAATCAAAACCAGCAATGTCAGGTATATAAATTTTAACAAAACAAACGAGTTGGTGTCGCGCTTCTTTGAGATTAATTAATTATCTAATGTAAATTAATTTGGAGCGGGGGGTTGTTTGTTGGAACTTTAGGTCTAAAACGATGCCAAATAGGCTACACCTAAAGGAAAGCTTAATTAAGAAATGTTAGATAGTATATAGCTGAAAAATGTGAGGAGAGTGCGGCATTGTGACTCAGAGGTTAGAGGAACAGACTCCGACGCAGATGTGCCCAATTTCGAGCCTTGTCCGCGGCAAATTCTGGACAGTACGCGAAAAATTCGCAATAAAAACTAAACTGGTCTACTGGATGAAATGCCATTTCCACATTACACAACGATTAGCCTATATTGACTAATGTATTTTTTATAATGGGACTGGTGTTTACACCAAGATTGAAACCTTGATTTAAATTATTGTTATTACCGCCCGCTCAACGAACCTTTCATTTATTCGTATACCAGTGGTTAAATTTCTGACAAAACCGACGACCATTTATTTTTTACGTTAAAGCTAGGTAATATCCGCGCAATTTTGTTCTCGACATTCAGTGAACTTCAAATTCACATTTCCATCTAATTAAGCAAGAAGGTGGTAAATCTGATTTGCTGGCATTTCTAGACCAGGCCTACATTAGGCGATAATATTTTCAAAATTCAGTATTATTCGCCCGGCTGCTGATGCGTGTTCAGAATGTTCGAGGAGACTGTTATTTATACATGTAATTCGTGGACGAATCCACAGCTCTTAGTGTGGCCATACACACTCTGCGTCTCTACGTTTTCGGGACATCTATGAGTGCAGCTACAAGCAACAACCATATGTCCGAGTAACCACCAGCAACGCTTCGGTTAACTTGGCCGCTAAGAAACATTGCAGATCACGATAATGACCCAAATTAGAGTCATACACATTTAGCTAGTCGGACTACCCATATATACAGTGAATGTATAACTGAAAATGCATACCGCCAGCTACACCTTTGTCTCCAGTTGTGCTGTGCATAAGGCAAAAAAGAAGAAACAATATAAATCGAAAAGTTGCTAAGTACACCTTTACCAGAAGGGTTTTCTCGCACAGAACTTCGATTAATTAATTCTCGTTGGCATAATTTATTCGATAATTACAATCCGATTATTTATTACATTTATTATTGATTATTTTAACGTCGAGATTGTTATTTTCATTATTTGTAGGCCCAAACTCATTATGTAAGCAAATTATGCTACTATTGCCACTGGAAGAAATTTCAAATTTTCATTTGGGTCTTAATGCCACATACATATTTTTACATTCATATATAGTGTTCTAATGAATATCTGTCATGTACAGAATTTATCAGAATCGATCTAATCAGTGGAGTTAAACACGCACAAATTTCGCAAAACTCGTGCGGAGCTTTAGATACTTATTTTATTTCGCCATCTTCAAGGAATCGAAAAACAAATACGACTACAAAAAACACAACTAAACAGAATAATAAGGAAAAGTGAGCAATCTAGATCAGAATGAGTTGCCTACATCGTTTTCCAATTGTTCTATATATATATATATATATATATATATATATATATATATATATATATATATATATATATATATACCTTCATATGTTTTTTATACATATGGCGGAGAACTATGCTTCTAGTGGCTTGTGTATTGCTATGCATAAAGACGATGATACTCAACAACACTACAAACTTTCGTTAATATACGTTTTGGGTTTTCACTCGATTAAAAGGGTGAAAAATAATCTGATTTAGAGTATCCACGGTTTCCTATCGTGGGTAGTTGATTTGAACTATCAGCTTCGCAACGATCTGGTTGATCCCTATTTCCAAGTACGCAACACGTTCGTCTTCGTGGTGGCTGGTTTGTGAGCATTGTACTGTGCGTGGGATTAGAAGCCTGAGGATGGTACTGGAAATAACTCACCGAAAAGTAGCCAGTCAGCAAAGATTAGGTCGTACCACTTTTCCAGTGGTTAGTTAGTGGAAGCCTTCGGAGTAGAGGGCCGTATCAGCACCTAGCCACAACGAAGACATACTCGATGCGTTCTTGGAAATGGGGATGAATGAATTTTGTACAGATGAAGCGCCCCAGTGAATTGCTATACTATTAATTTTGCATGTACACAAGCACACGCATTGCAATTCAATTATATTTATATAAGTATAAAATAAGCTTTGCTTCAGGCAGCAAAGGTAGTTCATCAAGCAGACCGGTTTTGTCCTTATTAGATAAACGTCATACCCTGCCCAGAATTTCCCACTGATGGGGCTCTAACGGGGCACATTTGCTTCGTAGTATGGAACACTATGCACTGCGACACACGCGCATAAATATATATATATATATATATATATATATACATATATATGTACATACATATTGTAGGTGTAAACTAAACATAGTTCAAGATCGGAAATGAAATTACACACTGCTTGTGTGGCATAATGGATGAGTTGAAAGACTCCGAAATAAATTTGCTCAGGTATGAGCTTATTCAGAGCTATTAGCACTAAAACCGACATACCTGGGTGAATTGTACTCGAACCTTTCGTAACGTTTAGTTTGTAATGGAAACACATAGCTGACGAAATCGTGCTAGTGCATGTTTTTTCCTTGTATGTGCATTAGTGTATGAGTGCGTGTAAACATTATTAAAGGCATTAATTTGGTTTTAAAAAATAATATAAGGTAACCATTAGCTGAACTATAAAGTGAAATGAAATATAAATAGTCAAGTTTGATGGATATTACCTACTATTTTTTTAATTATCGCGTGTAGTTTGTGTTGTTCTGTGATCTTGAGTATGATTCAAAACGCCATGAAGATAGCCAAGATAATAGTTGCCGAAACAGCCGTCGTGACTTTAACTAAAACTGAATCCATACGACACCGGTATATATATATATATATATATATATATATATATATATATATATATTAGTTCACATCCAACTATATCGTTTGTTAGGGGTTTGTGCCTCCTCCTGTTGATATATGGCTAATAAGCACGAATCGCATGATTCAATGGAATTACAACAATTTGCCATGCTGAAACTGAAATATTCTCATGACTCTAAGGGCCTTAAATGTTATTCGGTTTCTCATGCATTATACATAGATTCATATATATTAGACCATGGCAACTAATAAAATGTTAACACTATAAGTTGCATTAATTGATGCCACGATCACCAACTAATGCCAACCGAAGTCAGGATGTTAGAATTTTGCACGAGTAATAGGTGTTTAGAATGGGTCTCGTTCTCAATTTCGGTAAAATTTAGCTAGCGTTCAAAAGCATATCGTTGCTTACCAATCTAGGATTGGTGCATGTGTACCTCAGTTAATGACACTTTGTAAACGGATTAATATTCTTGCGACTCAAATCTTGCTTTAGCATGCAAAGATATAGGTCCTGGCATCGTCAAACTGTTCCAATTTTATTACCAAATTTGGTGGCGGGTCCTACTGATGCTTCGCTCGTAGGCTCGTAATGCAAGTTTATTCGCGATTAAACATGTATGCAAAATTTTTAGCAGTGAAGTTTAGCTCTGTTTACTGAAATAATTCCTTCATAAATTGCTGATGAATTTATGGCAGCCCGATTTTTTATCATGCTATAATGATAATAGCGTAGAGCGACAAGTATATTTACCAGAAAAATCCTTTATGATGTCTTATTTGCCTTTTAGATTATCAATGATCATCCAAATGTTGTAACCTTTTTTACGATTGCTGCGTTTATCTTGACTCGACACTTACTGTAATTTAGATTATTATATGTGGGACCAAAGGAAGCCCTCTTAACACATAGGCAATACAATTTAACAATAATTGTTTGCGCGGGTGGTGATAACAATTCTTTAAATCAAGTTTGCGAGCTTGAAGTAAACACCAATCCCATTGTATTTAACCAGTCGTCGAACAACATAACATAACTACCGCCAGCCGCAACGCACTGACGCGTTTCGACCTTCCTTGATCATCATCAGAGTACGACGGCAAAATGATTTTTCGAGGATCAAACCGCATTGAATATATATGACATTGACATTTCCAGTCAAGTTCAATGTATGCGAGACTGCTAGAGGGGAGAGCCGCATATCTAAATTTGATTTCCATATATATTCAATGCGGTTTGATCATCAATAGTCAGTTTGCCGTCGTACTATGATGATGATCATGGAAGGTCGAAACGCGTCAGTGCGTTGCAGCTGGCGGTAGTTTTGTTATGTTGTTCGACGACTGCTTAAATACAATGGGATTGGTGTTTACTTCAAGCTCGCAAACTTGATTTAAAGAACTCTTAACACATATGCCTGAATTTTGGCAATACATTATATAATTACCTACCTATATAGCAAGAAAATTTTTGTTAAATATGCCCACCAAAGTAAGCGTTTTGTGCAATCCAAAATAAACCAAATATTGTCAAATCTGCATTGTTTAAGGTAATATAACTGGTTCAGTGTAAACTCAATAAAGCTAAAATTTTATTCAAGCTGTAATTACTTGTACTAATCGTCCATTCTTTAAGTGCCCTGATGTCAATTTAACAGACAACCACATATACGCGAACTATTTTGGTATCAATTGAATACTCGACAGTTTGTAAAATGGTCTTTGCTAGAATTTGTGTTTCTATTTTTCAATGTTATTTTTTTGTTATATTCATAATGCAACTCTCCAACGCAAGCTGTCAGACCAGATGATTAATATATGTAGTAAGAGGAAATTGTAATTTGATCATCCATGTCGAATCGAATGGTGAATACAAGTCAGCGATTGTGTAAAATATTATTGAAATTTTGCACTTATGCTCACCATATACTTACCAAATAAATAACAAAAATGAGTTAGCTATTTATGAAGCGTTATTGATAAAATAATTGAAGTCTGATTCATGCCAGTTTAAAAAGCATGTACGAACATTGAGCCTCAACTGGTAGTGATTGACATAAATGATTAGACGCTTATATTTCACATTCTCTACACTTTAATTTTCGGTTTTCTTTGCTTTTTGAAACAATGTAAATATGTTTACTATTGGATACCTGAAGACAAATTAAGAAACGTTTATTTTTTTCTGACGAAATTTATTTATTCACTATAAAGATAAGTTATTTACTAAGTATAATTTGTTTTTCTATCAGATAAAGCGAATAGTTACAGCACACACAAAGATGTTTGTCCCTTAAACCATGTTGATTTGTTTTTCAAGGTAATGGCGAGTCCTACGTTTCACTCATATTTATTATAAACAGTTTAGTAAACGCCATCTCAGCTACTTATCAAAAGATTGCCGTCACTATAAGAAGATTCTTTATCACCTTGTGACCTTATGAATTTAAACTGTGTTTCAGAAAGGACAAAGTCAACGTCCTTGCTAATTTACTTGTTAGATACCTGCCTCAAAATATGCTAATATGGATGATGATTTATTCCTAAATATACGGCGTGGCTTTATCTCAAACAAAACTTGTCCAACGCACGGCTAAGTACATGATTGATATTAGTCGATTAAACAATCCGATATGAAGGGCAATAGCCTATGCACTCACAGTAGAATTAATGAAGAATTTTCGGTTTAATATATAACTAAATTTTTAAAATTTAATAAAGAATGAAGCAATTATAGAGGAACAATTGCCCTGAATACTTAATGGAACATTAATTAAATTACGTTTATAAAAGTTCTTAGTCGAAATATTCAATGAACAACAGTATACAGGATATCTTACCTGACTCTCTTTCCAGATGGAAATTAATTCCGGAATATTTGTCTATAATTGTGATTCGTGTAGTTATTCTTCAGTCGTGAAAATGCTGCACCAAATCAAGTTAATTACAAAAGCGCAGATAAATTGGTGGTATTGTCTTTCAGCTTAAGGATGAAGAATTGATGACATTTTCTTTCGAAGTCTTATCGTTTCGTGGGAATTGGGCGTCTTCTGTCAACATAAAAACTCTCTTCAATTACAAAATTATTTTTCGCCTTCTTTGATTGAAAGAAGTACAGATCTACAATTATGTAGCGTACGTTACATCTAATGTCGTATTTGTCAATCTATTTTTCAGACGATATGGGCAAGATAAATTCAGTCTCTTTAAATAAAAACAAGTTTACTTGTGAACTGCGGAATGCAAAGATGTTTACTGTCGTCCGCTAATAATCATTGATTTCGCATCTGCAAAATTGATACATTGACAGCAAATTAGCCAAATATTATGTATAAATTAGTGCTATTCAAACCTGGAACTGATTGCGTAATTATGTTGATTCAAAGAGACATACATTTAAATAAACAACAGTTAAACACCAAGCTCCCATTTTATTTAACCTATAAATAACACAACCAGATAACGAATAATTTTATCAAAGAACATGAGGATATTCAAAATCCAAGTAGAGTACACCGTCCATATTTCCTTCATTATTGTGCCAATAATATAATGTGTTTACTCTATGTGCCGGTTTCTTGTAATGTGTGTTCAGTAACTAGGCTGAACATACTTAAACGGGTTAAAAACTTTTGCTCTGTTTGAAGTTGACAGTCTCCTTGTTTTGCAATAACTACCATGTTATTAAGTACGTCATTTTAAAACATACATTCATGCATATAGAAATAGTACCATTGCAATGACCATAGAGAACTTTTTTTAGGTACAATACGTATGTCTTTTTTATTCTTAAATCTAGCATCTATGCTTTCGAAAAGAAAACTAAATATAAAATTGGAAAGGAAAGATTATTAAATTGGTCAAAATCCAATTATATAAACCCAGTTCAATCTCAACCCCATTGATGAAATTTGTGCCAGCATAATTTCGGCTACTTTTTTATTTACAGAGCTCAATGAATGGCTAATTCATCAAGTAGACAGGTTTGGTCATTATTGGTAATTCATCGTGTACTGCCCAGTATTTTGCTAATATGGCCGAAACCGGTCTACAGGATTAATTGCGTTTGCTACATTTTTTCTTCGCTTAGTTCATACTGACAAATATAAATATATAATGGGATTGGTGTTTATATCAAGCTCGTAACCTTGATTTAAATAACTGTTATCACCACACGCGCAATCCATGATTGTTTAATTGAATGGCTAACACGTTTCTATTTTTGAATTGGGTAATTACTTGTAAATATGCTAATACATAAACGAGTTATCAATCTATGGAGTGCTGTGGAAAAACTGAATACTGTCCGATTTTTGTAGTTGGTATATGCATATACGGATGCTGAACTTAAATGGAAATTGAAGTTTCCTCAATTCATTCTCCCTCTCACTCCGTTTCGATCTTCTGTTTGGTTAGCATGTTGAAATTTTCATTTTTAGAAATATTTCTTTTGATAAAAAGTTTTTCTTTATATTTGTCCATTGCAAATGTAGAATAAATATTTTTTTAAATTTTCATTCAAAATAATGGCATATATTTCAGTTTTTAGTGACCATGAATTTAGAGAGTGACACTACCGTCAGTTACGTGTAATAACACGTTCCTTTGGTCCTTCGAAAAGGGCAGGTCACGACTGAAAATCGTTGTACGAATATAAACTGACAATTCAGTGATGTGCTTTCGTTGTATAGCCGAACTTAGGCGAATGTTGAAGTACCTATCTTATTAGGGACTCGTTAACGTTTATCATAAACAAAACTAAAGCTATGAATGTCTTTAGAAGATATAACGATAAATTTTAAGGAGGTTACTCAATATGCTTGAAAACAGTGTTAAATTTTATTTAGTTTGATATCGTGAGCTCTAACGATGATCCCAATAAATAAGGATAAAAATATCAGTACCTGGAGATTTATTAAACTAATATATATCGATCAGCGTTGAGCGTTAAGAAAGGCCTTTAAACATGTGATAGAAAAGTCGTAGAGAAGTTATCCTTTAAGGATTAGTCAATTTTTTTCAGACAGTTATGAATCTAAACCAAATAAATTTTGCCTCAGATATACAATTCAGTTGCATTATGGGCGAGATTACCATATGCACGAGATGTACATCTCTTTTTTAATCGTTCTCTCTCTTTCTTTATTCAGATTCGTGTGATCTGATGATCATTAATAAAGGCATCAGCACGTGTAACCAATGGTAATTTGCTTATTATCTTCAACTGATTAAGTGAAATTTGGGACTGATGTCTATTCAAGTTAAGCGAGCTTGATTTAAGTAGTACTCAACACACATACACTTACGAATGAATTATTGAATATGTGATTTTGACGAACGCTGCAAAATGTTATATTCTTGAATGTATTGGAATTGGGCAGAAGAACTTGCATTGAGACTAATATGAATAAAGTTGCAGCTCGGTTTTGCTAAATATTTACGCCTACGATGTGATATTGTTCTTATTAATTAGTCATCAGTCATACTTTGAGTCAGATTACGGAAGGCGTGTACGCCCCGTTATGTGTTGCTGGCGACATTCGTACAAACCTTTAAGATATTTTAACCAAAGTATGGCATTTTTTACATTAATGCTGTGTAATTGGTTTAAATAACACGTACCGTCACGCACAACTTTAACGATAGCTGAATTAAGTTCATTGTAACCGATTTCCTGTTGTTAAGTGTATTATGTATGATATAAGTCAGCAACATGATATTCCCCGACAAAATTAAAAGTTGAACTTTATGCAAGATTTGCAGTCATACATTTTGGTTGGCTTCATAAAGAACATTAGCACGTAGAACCAATCTACTACATGCTTCATATTCAAGTGGATTATGATTGTATAAACTTATTGGCTCTTGTAAACAATTCACCATCTATTGAATTTAGCCACTTAACCGCAATTAGCTAAAAAAATATTAACGATGTTTAAATGCCCAGACGGAGCAAAAATATTTGCGTTCTGTAATCACACTGGAAAACAGAAATAAGTTTCATGCTAGCAGACCGAACAATTTATACTCGTAGTGCGTTAAATGGTTAGCTGTGAAGTACATTCGGATCATAATCAATAAACTTGAAGGCGCGTAGGTGTAGAAATCACGTTCTGTCATGCACGCTCTACTTATTTGGATGGTTAATTTCTTTTCAACTGGAGAATCAAAATAGATGATCTGATAAATACCGGTAATAATTTCGAAGCATACACATTGTCAAACTTAAAAGATATTTGTGGATTTGATCGCATTTTTCTTGTGCGGGACAATTGATAGCACTCATAGGTCGGTAAAATCTTGAATATTGTACATTTTCAGGTGCCCCGATTATTGGCCTTGATTGCTGGGTTCTCAATCAAAACCCATCAGAACGCGCAACTGACTACAGTTTAACAATATTATGATAAAGTTTATAAATGAAAATGATGTGTAATTAATGTTTACTTATATGAATATGGAGCAAGCTCACCTACATTTATGAACATCAATATACAGTAAATTTGGATCCGAGATCCCACGTATTCAAAATACAATTCAGACTAATAGAGCTATGAGATTCATCTTTGATATTCAATAACTTATACACACACACACATATATATATATATATACTGTGGTTCGATCCTAACTTTTCCGATTTACACTGTGTTCTGATGATCATCATTGAAGGACGAAAAACATCAGAATTTCTCTAAGCGACTGTAGTAATAATGCGTTTGGACTGAGTAAAATATGTAATGAAATTTTATTTCTACCTCGCAGAGCTGATTTAAAAAACTAATTTTCGTGGTTCTCAAACCCATTAAATGAAAATGAAATTATATCCAATTATGTATTACGTATTGCACACCTAGTAACAAATTAATTCAATTATGACCAGAAGGATAAACCGAACAGCATGGCCGGAATGTATAACCTCGTACACATTCATTTCGTGCTTACTGGCGACTCATCAGTAGGAGCTGATCTTACGCCCATTAACAACTATATATTTGGGTAAGAATGTGCTGAAACGTCCTATTTTCCCACATTCTTCACCCAAATATATAGTGAGTAAAGGACGTAATACCGACTCCTACTGATTAGTCGCCAGTAAGCACGAAACGAATGTGGACGAGATTTTCCATGCCGTTTTTGGTTTATCCTTCTGGTCATAATTGAACGAATTTGTTACTAGGTGCGCAATAACTAATACATAATTGCAAATATAAGTTCTCTGACACAAACAGTATCTAACTATTATGAGATTATATCTTTTACGCATGTTGACACTTATTTACCCTAATTTGAACTAATTTGTTACGTGTTGAGCAACACCTAATACACAGATCCAATGAACGACTGTATTATATCTATTTATTGTTGATATTATCCATAAATTGCACGTGATAGCAAACGTATTCATATATTTGACCGCAGGTTTGACTAGATTTGACAACACCGCAGTAAACGTCAGAAATGCTGCATGCAGGATTTGAACACATTTCCTGACATAATATATATTTATGTATAAAAATCCATTATTCAACACTTTATATAATACAATTTTAGCGATTAACTTCAATTCCTCACGTTTTGTAATGCATTAACTTAACTTGAGAGTGAAGACTTGGTACGAAAATTTGGTGAACTTTACACCTTTTTCTATCCTAAGAAAACTTTAATTAGAGGAATACATTCTAATGATGTGATTCCGCGAAGATAGATCACAAAAATAACAGTAGCAAGCTTACAATATTCATAGTTGGATTTAAGAAAATGTCACTACTTTAAAAAAAGCGAGGATGGATTATAAAAAATGCGACTTTGGACAAGGAATATGACATTCAATTGACGTATTTACAGAATTTGCGTGGCTAACAATATGTACTTCAGACGAAAACAAAATTCCAAGTATACGATTAACACATCATTGATTGAGTGAGTATTGATAGTAGGTATTTAAATCAAGTTTGCGAGCTTGACATAAACACCAATCTCATTATAATTCCTGGACAGTGATGGGTTCCCAATAAGGACGAAACCGATCTATTGGATGAATTGCTTTTTCCACACTCTACAATACTTTGTTTATAGTGGATTTGCTAGAGTAACAGGTGTTTATAATTAGTTTTAATTCTCATTTTTGGGGAACTTTAGCATAAATTGAAATCTAACGTGCTTGTATTCTGTAAATTTTCGGTACCATAATGTTGGTGTCGGGTACTGACACAATAGCTATAGTGTTGTTACCCATTACAGACTTGGTATATATATTATATATAGTGAGTTGGCCTTGAAGTCGCATGGTCGAAGACTTTATATGAAGTTTGCTTCACTACTGCAGGTTTTCACATTCGCATAGGAGATTTTACCGTCCTATTCTCCCACATTCGTCATCCAACTATAAAGAGGGTTGAGGTCGTAATACAGGCTCCTACTGATGCGTCGCCAGTGAGCTAGAAACGAATGTGCACAAGATTGTACTTTACGTTGATGCTGTTATTGGTTTATCCATCCGGTAATATTTGAAGTAATTTGTTACTATGTGCGCAACACCTAATATACAATTGTCGTAGTGTTGTTACTAATTACAGACTTGGTATATATATATATATATATATATATATATATATATATATATATATATATATATATATATATATATATATATATATATATATAGTAAGTTGGCTTTTGAAATCGCATATCGGAAACCCTATATGAAGTTAGTTTCATTACTGCAACTTTACACATTTGTGTAGGAGATTGTACCGTTCTAATTTCCCACATACCTCACCGAAATTTACAGTAGGTAAATGACGTAATACAAGCTCCTATAGATGAATCATCAGCAAGCCCGAAACAAATGTTCACAAGATCATAACTTCTGTTCATGCTGTCTTTGGTTTGTTCTTCTGGTCATATTTAAACTAATTTTCTACTGGGTGCTCAACACCAAATGCACAATTGCATATATATCAATTCTCCGCCAAAACGGTATCTAAATGTTATTCACCTGTTATTTATGCACAAAAATAAATTTTCAATAATAAAAGGAAAATAAATGAGAAAACTTTGACAAATGAAGTAAAATTAAAAATTAATTTTTTAAAGCAAATTCCTAAAAAATCCATTACCCATTGTAGCAACATATTTAATAGCTTATAAGAACTATTCGGTTTTAAAAATGAAAACGAAAAAATCTAATTGTTAAAGGTCACTACAGACATAGTATAGAGATATATATATATATATATATATATATATATATATATATATTCATATTTATTTTTAAAAATAAACGGGACATTATTAGGGGAAAATAAATGTACAAATTTTGACTATCCAGGAAATTAAATTTAATGAGTGTTCTGGTTAGTGTGTGAAAATTAGATATTTCAATTATGCATTTGGACATTCATTTGAGGCGATACGTTGATTTTGATTAAAGTTGGCAACGGAGCATAAATGTCATTGATAATGGAATAGCATCCAAAAACATTGCTACTAAGCTATGTGGTCAACTCACCTATAAGTAAAATTATTATGCAATAAATTTAAATTTCGTCAATTTACAGTTGAATATCTATCACTAAAACTGCTTTATTGAATGTAAGACGTATTTTTGTTCATGAATAATGAAGAGCTGATCTGTATAGATTGAATTCATTTAATAACTAGATTGATTATTGCAGGTTGCCTTAGATTTATATCATGTTCATACAGAAAACAATCAGGTAAAGTTGCATGGCCTACCATTACAAAGGAGTAGATGATCTCAATCAGTTGATGGATAAATAAGTACTTTTTTACGTAGTGTTAGCTCTTACCGATCTGACTACAGTAAGCACGAAACGCACAAATAAATTCGTGTAAGCCATTTTTCAGCACCACGCATCCTATTTGCACTAACTTATTACTGTCTACACTTTATCTAGCACACGTTGGAACTTTGAAAACAAGAGCAAACAACTATTATATTTCAAATAGGACAAGAATGATAGGCCAAAGTCAGCATAAACGAAAGGTATAATTTCACGTGCATATTCGTTTCGTGCTTACCGGCGATTCGTCAATAGGAGCCGGTATTACGCCCTATACAAACTATAAATTTAGTCGAGGAATGTGGAACAATTTGACGGTACTACCTGAGTAGATATTCAGAGTGAATTATAATTTCGATCTTGGTTTTGTTATCCTTTTCAGGCAAACTACATTATTCATTCTGAATTAATATTATATGTGCAATTTTTCTTTACTACTACTGCAATATATACACCTTTAGGATATAGCACCTTTTAACAGTCTCGCAATTCTTGGCCAAATAGATTAAATTCGAGACAAGTTCTAGACCATATTAAAAAAACTGAAGCTTTGGGAATATTCAATCAATTTGGTTTAGAAATATCAAAAGGTAACTTGCAGACTTTATTTCAGATTTTCTAGCAAAAGTTTAGCTTAAAATTTCACACTTAGGTTTGAAATAATTTTCTTAAAATGGTTGTGCCTGTCATATGAATATCTAAATTTTTAAGTTCTTTAATTATGAACTACTGATCAATGAAAACTTCAACAGCTAAGCATAAATTATAAATCGAAAAACACATTGCTCATTTTTATTCCATGATCTTATATAAATCTGAGGTTGCGTAGCCAGTGTCAATACACTGTGCCATGAACTATTTGAGGTGAGGATAGAATTTCAGTTTCAGATAAAAGTTATGCATAAATTGCTGTTTGATCCACGGTTGCCACTTTTCGATCGTACTCTGATGATGATGGAAGCATTTCTAATCGTGTTAATAAACATATAATACTGTAGTTATGCTAAATTGTAAGACTGTTTTAGAATTAAAGCCCAACCTTATTCATTTAGTGTCTGCGAATTTGACTTATGTATTGATATCAACATATGCGAAATCAAGGATTTCTGAATTAAACAACTAATATGAATATTTATATAATAAAACAAACATTGGTGGTGCAGGCGGTGAAAACAATTAATTTATAATCAAGGTTTCGATTTTGGTTTAAACACCTTACCTACTGGATGAATCGCCATTTCTACAAGATACAATATCAATTTTATACTAACAAATATATGTACATAATGGGTCAGTTGTTTAAAAAAAGATCGCAACCTTGATTAATAATTAGCTAATGTGAATAAAATACAATCATGCTACTTAAGGTTGTTTCTGTCAAATTCTTTGAATTTCACGAAAGCTTTCAAATCTTTTGTGATAGTGGCTGCAATAGTATTTTGCACCTGGCATACTAGACTAGTAAAATGTATGTATGACTACAATGATTTTGAGTTGCATTATATATGCATTGTGGTCTTTTACCTGTTGGTCAGTTTTCTGCTGTCAGTGTATGTTAAATGAACATTGGTTGCTCGGGCGGTGATATCAATTACATTTAATCAAGGTTGCGAACTTGGTATAAACACCTGACCCATTATGTACATACATTTGTCAGTATAAACTAAGAATTGCATAGTGTAGAAAGACAATACATTCTTATTCGGAACTCATCACGTATTATCGGCTGGAAATTCTGGTCATTTTATGTTGATTGATCAAACCAGAACGCATGAGTAGATGGAAATAACGTTAGATCTGGTAATTTTGCGACTTATTTAAAATAAAACTAGATTAATGTGTATTGCCAATCTGAGAAGCACATTTGAATAATAATTGTCAGTGATGGTTTCTTTTAAAATAACTTGGTTAGGTTTGAATCCATAGTGTCTTCTTAATACAGGATAAACACAATTGATGAAAACACGTTTTTGCTACAGCAGCTCAATTTTTCCAGTGTAATCACTTTTTAAATATATACAATTTCGATTAAAAGTAAAAACATGATGAAAATCTCATTCCTGTTGAATTTTGTGCAATAGCAAAAAATAATTTTTGCATCATAAAAGAAAAGCTTTTAATATAACTTTTAGTGATAATTTAGATTATATATTTTGAAATTTTTCCGCTTACCATTATTTTCAAATTCCAATAATTACTTGTCTAATTTAAATGGAAGGATTATGTAATAATCCACTAATGAAGATGAAATCCAATAGTCAACACAATTTATATTTAATTGAATGTTCACAGAAGAATTCACAACTACTAACAAGTTGGTCACGAAATAAGTTCACTAAATCTTTCAGTAAATCTTTATTTAATCCTCTGAGTGTGATCAAACTGTTTTTTTAAAATCCGGTTCCGGTAGGTAAAGCTTAGTAAACGCGCAATGCTTAAGGTGACAAATTTTACAAATTTTCGAGCTAGTCCACGTTTTTGTATTTTATTGAAACAAAACAGATTCACGAAAAAATGACGTAATTATTGTTGCTAAAGCCAAATATTATAGTAGCTGGCATGCTGAAGACAGTTTCGATTCTTTGTTGGATAAGCACGAGAACGGACCACACGTTTTAAACACGCTGATTTATTTTGAGTTGAAAGATGAAAAGAAGACTGGGCCTATTGCGAAAATGTTTCTGCCATTTTATCATAATTATCCATTATCACTAGTATTATCCTTCTGATTACCATGGCATTATATTTATGTTGTATGATGAATGCATGGTATTGTCAATCAATCTTAACATAGTCCTTCACTCTTTCTTTCATTCTTTCGTTGTAAAGTGTGTATAAAATTCTTTTGTCAGGTGTACACAACTTCAATTACGACTGAAAATAGTGCGCACGAGAGAAATAATCAAACATAATAGATAAGCGTATATAAAGATAAATGCGTCCATGCAAATACAATATACCCATTTAAAAAATTCTCAGATAGTAATGATATTACAAATGACATTAATAGTATTACGGAAAAGCAAAATAATGTAAGAATAATGGCACTAATAATTTAATAATCGAGCTTTTACTTATTCCAGTTCTCGTCATTATAGCAACATCTGCAATTATACAAATGACAATGATGATTACGATAACAATACTTGTCTCAACGACATATGCGTGTGTAACAGCATTTATGTGCATGAATTTCTTTTATAATATTTGTGTGCTTTATTCTTTATACACATTAAGGAGTTGTAACTGAACACACGCCAAATTCTTGCTCTCTTGATGATTTGATTGAGACGAATTGGACAGCTGTCCATCTAGAATGTTTACTGTCATTGGTTATAGCTTTCAAACGTTGATTGGCCACTATGTGTTTTGCATCCTGACCAATAGCATGCGCATTAATGTTTGTATTGCTAAATCAGCTGATAAGCACGTGTCGATGACAAATTAACTTGTTTTTTAATTATATAGTGTAAAGTATAGATTCGGAAAGTTTTAAGTGTATCATTTTGAAAAGCTACAGTCAGAGCATTCTAATCTTATTAACGAACTAATGAATTTTTCTTGGAACGAGTAATGTTGCACAATAAAATTGAGAAATAATCGGTCCCAACCTGTACGTGTTACTGTACACAATAAAATAACCAGAGACCATGATACTTCGATAGTAAAAAATAGCACTGCTGAACTGCAAGCTTTATAACTCGCATCTAGGATTGCATGGGAGATAACTCTCCTAGAAACAACAACATTATTTGTGAGATTTATGCAAATCAACAGTCACTAATTGCACGAGATTTGATCAGTAATAAAAATTAAGTTTATATATATATTTTTCTTCAATTTACAGTATAAAAAAAGCACTGAATAAGGTAGCAATGGTAATATATCAAATATAATTAAACGAACATTGGTTGCGCGGGTGGTGATAACAATTAATTTAATCAAGATTTCAACTTTGATATAAACACCTGACCCATTATATACATACAGTTTTCAGTAAAAAGTAAGTAGTGCATAATGCAGAAAAGACAATCCGTCCAGTATACTGGTTTAGTCTTTATTGGGTATTATATATATATATATATATATATATATATACATATATATATATATATATATATATATATATATATATATATATATATATATATAATATTTTTACAAGTAAAACATTTAGTTAGAATAAATTTAACTTTACATCAAAATGTCATAGTTATATCCATTCTGGGATTTAGTTTAATCAAGTAAATTAAGAATAGTCTGATTTTTTGGCTTGCATTCCTCCGAAGCAGCCATATGCTTATTGGAGACTAGATGTATATTAATTCTTGTGCGCGTTTGCGTATGTTGCTTTGTTTGCGTATGTGTTATTCATAATATATTATGAAGTGAAAATTGTGATCTGATTATTATTGTATCAATGGATTGGGTTTGATTCGGGCTTCTACTTAGTTGGTTTTTCATGTATGTCCCCCAGTTTGTTGTCTTTATTATCGCAATGCTCATGAGTTTCACTTTGTTCGTTTTGCAACAGAATAGAATGTACCTATTGCGTGTTATGGCTCAGCTTGTTCTGCGATTTATGTCACAGTTACTGTTGACGTTGATGTCGTTTGCGCAGCTGTTTTTACTTCGAGTTGTTGCAATCCGATCGAGTATTTGTCAATTATAGTCCAATGAGTAGTCGGGTTGGCTCAGGTACAATGATATTATTGCTGATTTGCGTGATTCATAAATAAACTAACATTTGTTGCACGGGCATCCTACAGCAATCAGTGGTTAGAGCAACAGCCTCTGAAGCAGACGTTCCCAGATTTGACTTTTGGTCGCGTCAATTACAAAAGTACCCAATAAGGACGAAAGCGGTCTCCTGGATGAATTTTCTTTTCTACAATATATAATGCTTAGTTTATACTGACAAATGCCTGTATATATTGGGAATGGTACATACGTCCAGATTGCAACCTTGATTTAAATAAAAGTACTATATCATATTAGTCGAAATTTTGAATATTTATGCTGGGTGTTTGTTGTTTAAAATAAAAACGTTTCTTTTTTAGAACCAATAAACTCGTCAATTAGTCTGTGCCCGGTTTTAAATATATGCTACATGAAGCCTGATTTTCCTGACGATTGCAGGCTTTTTAAATTAATTTCTAAGGTATGTTCTTTGCATTCCGTTGATTGATTGGTTTTTTAGTACGTCCAATATATATGCGTCCGCCGATGCATTAAAATTTGTTGACTATAAGGATTTGGAGAGAATTAGGAATTGATTCTTGACATTCAATCTCATGGTTCTTTGCGTACCAAAGTTGATATAATTTTTTTCACTAAGGAAATTTGCCATAGCGATTTGATTTAACTTCCTTAAAATTATTGAAACTGGAATGACGTCTCTAAGTTATAAGTTTAGAATAGAAAATATCGGCACACTCAAATCGAACTTGGTCTGAGTTTGACATTTCTAAACCGATCTAGGTGGTTTTGAATTATCAAATGTTTTCTCTTGTAGCCCAATACTTCATAAATCTTGTGTTCAGAGCTTATCTTACTGATACATTTTTTTATCATGTTAATTTGGTTTCTTTTGTGAGATTTGTCTCACAGTTGTTGTAATGAATGCTTCGCCGGATTAAAGTAGATTTTTCATGTATTTTTAGTTGCAAATCAAAATTTTCTTCTCGTATTAGTTGGATGTGCAAGAAGGGAAACGTTTCACTTTTCTCTATCTCGAGATTAAATTTGATAGCAAGATCGAATTTATTAGCATTTTTCATGATTTCAGACAAGTTTTCTGCGTCTTAGATGATCAACAGCGTAAAATCTACGTGCCTTTTTTAACGTATGCACTGGCAAATAAAGTTTTAATACCTATTTGCTCAAACATGTGCATAAGTACACCCCTCAGAAGTTTTGCAATGCAGATTCCTATAGCTACACCACTGAACTTTCGTAATCCTTTACTTTTCAAGGTAAATTGCACGTTTCTTGTATATATTATTGAATTTTGGATTTTGAGGCCATAATTGATTATAGGAATATCTTGAAATGTCTTATATCTGATCCCTCAAGATACTCATTGTTCTTTCCGTTGGAATGTTCGTAAATAAGGATGAAACGTCAAGCGAGGCCCCTTGATTTTCGTGGAGGCTTTCCACTTCGGTTCATCTGCTAGCTCAAATGAGTATCTGATGGCGTTTTTGTTTAGGACCTTTCGTAGTAATTAAAGTAGCATGCATATAATATTTGCTCAATCATGTTGCATTGCGTTGAGTTTTGGCATAATTCACCACATTCTATGAGCTCCTAATGTTATCCTAGTTTGATGAGTGTTTGGTATTCCGTAAAGTTTCACGAGGTTTGGTCGATCGGGTTTCGATTTGTTATTTATTCTAAGAGTCCTGATTGGCTTTCTGAATCAGTCATTGAAGATCGAACGTGTTTCACAATCTTTTTCAAAATAATCTATATTCGTGCTTCATTAATGTTTGAGTCGTCTTTCTGTTTTTTTGGTTTGAATTGTGAATGATTAATTATGATCAAATTCATAGACACACTATAAGCCTCGACTTCGATTATAACAACTCCTGAAGCTTTGTCGAGTATTTCAATTCGTTTTTTGTATATATGATTCTTTGTAATGATTTGGATGTCTCTGAAATGCTTTTTGCTTTGTTCTTTCAGCCCCTAACCACTGCATGCTTCTGGGGCGATTCGTTTTGTTAATATGTTTTAGAGACTATCTGCCTTAACCTGGATGACGTTATTGTTGAGTTTGCTAAGTTTTCTCTTAATGATAAAGTGTTTGTTTGTGATGCTTTTAAAAAATGTTATTTGATGAATTGCAAAAATGTGTACCAGATTAATAGACAATTTCTAGCTTGAACGTTAAGGTGTTCAATTATATTTCTTTTAAACTAGCAAGTTGATGACCGAGTGATTGAAATAATTTCACAGCGCCTTGTGGTATAGATATTCTGTCCTCGATCGTTCTTAGCAACAGGCGGCTTATACGGGTATTGATCGGTATCAGGTTATTTCTTCTGCACTGCTTAATGAACCATTTCTGCACCAAATCCGAATTCAAACACGATTTGTATAACTTCGTTATTTCAAGAAGCTTTTCCCTAAAATATTTGGCTGTAATAGAAGTCTTAAATTTTTTTCGGGATAAACGCTGACCACATTCGTTAAAATGCTATTAAATGGCTATTCCTTTGAATATTTCACAATATATATTTTTCGTAATGAACACTTTTAATAACCAAGCTTATGTCGGGTTATTTATGAATGATTAATTGTACATTACAATATTTCAGCTTAATTCATTCTGGGTTATCATATGATAACTTTTTCTTCATATTAGCAAAATATTTCAACAATCAAAAATTGCGAGGGTGGTGATAACAATTTTTTAAATCAACTTTGTGAGCTTGAAAGAAACAACAATCTCATTGTATTTAACCAGTCGTCGAATAACATAGCAAAACTACTGCCAGTCGCAAGCACTGACGAGTTTCGACCTTTCATGATAATCATTAGTGTACGACGGCAAACTGACTAGCGAGGATCAATCCGAATTGAATTTATATGGAAAGCCATATTAGTTATGCATCTCTCACATCTAGTAGACCCGCATACATTGTACTTAACTGGAAATATCGGCTGTATATTTTCTATACAGTCACGAACGTGAACGTTTTGAAAATATTGACACATATATAATATGGTAATACAATTAAACAATCAATGATTGCTATGTTTTCGACGACTAGCTAACTTCACTGGGCTTGGTGTTTACTTTAACCACGAAAACTTGATTTGAATAATTGTTACCATCTCCCGCGCAATCAAAGATTGGTTAATTATATTACATGTTTATGTGTCGAAAAATGTAAACATGTTTATATTCGTCACTGCTCAGAAATTGTCCAGCTGACATTTTCGGTCAGGTTGAATGTATGCGAGACTACTAGAGGTGAGAGCTGCATATCTCGATTTGCATTTCTTATATATACATGGGGGTTTGCACCTCGTTAGTAAATTTTCTGTCGTACTCCGATTATGATTATGGAAGTTCGAAATGCGTCAATGTGTCCGACTAGCGGTAGTTTTGCTATGTGGTTCGACGATTGGTTAAATACAAAGTGATTCATGTTTAATTCCAACTGGCAAACTTGATTTAACGTATTTTTACCACCACCCGCACATTAATTGATTGTTTAATTGCATTGCCTATTTATATTTGTTTCGAAGATTGCGTAGAAAGTGTACAGTCGATATTTCCAGTAAAGTAGAATTTATGCGAGACTACTTGAGGTTAGAGCCACATATCGACGTTTGCTTTATATATATATATATATATATATATATATATATATATATATCTATAATGTCCATGCCTTTTTAATTTAACAGTAATCAGTTTGCCTTCGTACTCTGATGATGATCATGGAAGTTATGAATGCGTCAGTACATGTGACTGGCGTAAGTTTTGCTGTTTGTTACAAATTTGATTTAAAGAATTGTCACAACCAACCGTGCAATCAACGAATGTTAATTTCATCAAGTAGACAGAGCTAACTTCCTGGCTAAATCAACTTATAGCAATGCATAAACATAGTGGAATGGCTGCCTTGTTAACCATTTTTGTATTTATTTACCTTGATATTTCTGTTGATCTTTGAAATAATATGTTTATATATTATGTGCTTTTATTTCTATTACTTTTTTAATCAAGTAGACCACACATATAGCATGGGGGGATTATTGAGATAAATACGGTTTTATTATGCTTTCCTGATTGGATTTTATGCTGTGTTTGCATTTATTTACCCTTGGTTTTATTAAATCAAGGATTATTTAGGCCACACGGATGGTAGTGATGGCATATTATGATGGTTACGTGGAGAATATCAAGTTCAGTTCATTATTTTTAAAACTATTTTCTTGCGTGGCAATTTATATTTTAGGTTCTTTTTCGGGAAAATATATAGTTTTAAGAAACTTATTGTTAGCAAGAACAAAACTATATGGCATTACATGCCAAAATTGTTTCTTATACTTCACTCTATAACATATTATAACGGCCATTACTTGTGTGTCTCGACATCTTCAAGAGAACGGAAGAGCAATCACTGTATCCTATTTTGACAAATTTTTCTTACGATTGAATGGAATGAGCCTACAGTATCGAAGTCAGACTAGAGGGACGAGTCATTTATAAAATCAAGGTAAAACATTTGGGTCGTTCAGCAGGAGTTCACATTTACATCGTTTTTCGGACCTGTTTAACCTCTTGCCTAATTAGCCGCTTTCGTGGCTCGAATTTGAGCATATTTGCTTCGGAATCTTGCTCTCATCCATATAACTATATATATATGTATATATATATATGACTTCGATTTTTTGACCGCACAGTATTTCACATTTGACTTCTTTTTTTTAACTGGCCATCTCTGATCTGTTTTTTATAGGTCATAAACCAAGAATACGATGGAAATTGCATTTAATCAAATAGACCATTCTCGTTCTTAATGTTCAATATTTAAGAGCTTGTCAGAATGTATGTATATATATGTATATATTTTTCTCTTCAAATAAACCAGCAATAAAACGCAAACAAGAAATAGAAGTAAAACTGAAAATCAGACTAGTTGCCATTTGCTTTATCAAATAATAACCAGGAAGGATATTAACGAATAATTGCAAATTATTGTTGAGTATTCTCGAAATAAATTGGCCATTGTCCACATTTTTATTAAATTTTTCCTTTTTCTAATTGAAGCTATACAGATTAATTTTCTAAGGCAATGGATAAAATAAATAAATAAATAAAAATTTATATATAGCCTGTAAATAATTTTTTTTCTTTGAATGTACCGAAAAGTGTTAACGATGGAGGATACATTATAAGGTTTTCGCAGATGAAACCTTTGTGCAGTATTGAGCAATCATTGATTGCGTGAGTTGTGATAAATATTTATTAAAATAAAGTCCGTTTCATTTAACTAGTCGATTAGCCCAACGTTGCCATGCACACCATGATGCCTATTTTCAATCGAATATACATCAACGTGACTAGAAAGAAGTTCGTTTTTTCTATCTCAGACAGTGGACATTGCTTGAATGAAGACAGATAGCCTGCTAAAAAAATCAACTTTTATTCTTTAAAACATTTTTTCTGTTTTTGTAACTTCTTAACGGACAGATATTTAAACATTTAAAATCTTCTGTTTTCTGTTTTGTTCTTACCATCATAAACAGACGAATTTACAGCTGCATTAACGCAGTAAACGAGTACACACACAAATATGTGAACAATCGATTTGGGCTAGGTGCAAATTACTTTTTTTGTCCAGCTCATGGAGACAGATTTGACAAATAAATTAGTTACCTTAAGAATGAAAATTAGTCTGGGTACGGTTAGACAGCAGCCGAAATTTCTAAATATCCAAGCAGAGGACGAGTCATAGTTAGATATGCCTTGTAGGGAATAATTATTACCATCAAACCTGTCACTTGCCGTAGAAGAAGACTGATTATATGATAGATCTTTGTGTTGGATACAGAGGATAACGTTATCCTAATTTAAGATCCATCTTCTTTTCCTTAGGTATAATAGAAAAAATTTTTTTAAAGAAAATAGGTAACTGACGAAAAAAGCAATAATGTTCAATCGATATTCTTGATGTAATCATCTGTAGCCTATGAATAATAGGAGTTCTAAAATTTTGCCTGCTTAAAGATGCAAGTTATCTAATGTAAGCATTTGCTATACAGGAGATGTTCATAGAAAATAATATTCATATAGGAACATAGTTAAAAATGATAATAAATGCAGGATTGCCTACAGGATATAAGAAAAATCCACCTGATTTTAATAAACGTAAATTTTCTAAACATTAAGTCATGATTGATATACGTCACACAGATCAGGCCACCTTGTTTAACATAAGAGCTCAGTGAATAGTCAATTGAATGTAGTCACTTTACTTAACAGATTCTTGTAAATATTTATTAAACAAACACTTTGATAAAATTATTTAAATCAAGGTTTCCAGGTTGATACAAACACTGATATATCTATATACACATTTGTCAGTAGAAACTATATATTGTGTAATGTCGAAAAGACACTTCAACCAGTAGACAAGCTTGAATTTAATGAGAACTCCTCACATACTGTCCAGAGTTTGCTGCGGACGTGACTCATACCAGTGCACGTCTGATTCAGAGTCTGTGACTCTATCCACTGAGTCACTCTGCCGTAAGCTACATATTATTTTTAATTGTTTACTAACTTTTGCTTTTGGCTAACCTTATCTTCAGGTGGAACCTATATGGCATTTAATCAGACATGTAGATCCAACTAGTCACCCTTAATCTGCCATTATTGTACAGACACCACGCTATCTGGGGATGTGTTCATAAATCGAACATTTGTATATTTAAACGATCATTCAATGCGCGGGCGGTGGTAACAAATATTGAAAAGTATTTTGAGAGCTAGATATAAACACAAACCCTATTATATATATATATATATATATATATATATATATATATATATATATATATATATATATATGTATGTATGTATGTATGTATGTATGTATGTATGTATGTATGTATGTATGTATGTATGTATGTATGTATGTATGTATGTATGTATGTATGTATGTATGTATGTATGTATGTATGTATGTATGTATGTATGTATGTATGTATGTATGTATGTATGTATGTATGTATGTATGTATGTATGTATGTATGTATGTATGTATGTATGTATGTATGTATGTATGTATGTATGTATGTATGTATGTATGTATGTATGTATGTATGTATGTATGTATGTATGTATGTATGTATGTATGTATGTATGTATGTATGTATGTATGTATGTATGTATGTATGTATGTATGTATGTATGTATGTATGTATGTATGTATGTAAGTATGTATGTATGTATGTATGTATGTGTATGTATGTATGTATGTATGTATGTATGTATGTATGTATGCATGTATGTATGAATGTGTATGTATGTATGTATGTATGTATGTATGCATGTATGTATATCTGTATGTGTATGTATGTATGTATGAAACTATGTATTTTTGTATGCATGTAGTATGTATGTATGAAAGTATATATGTATGTATGCATGTATGTATGTATGTATGCATGTATGTATGTATATATGTATGTATGTATATATGTATATATGTATATATGTATATATGTATATATGTATTTATGTATGTATGTATGTATGTATGTATGTATGTATGTGTATGTATGTATGTATGTATGTATGTATGTATGTATGTATGTATGTATGTATGTATGTATGTATGTATGTATGCATGTATGTATGTATTTATGTATGTATGTATGTATGTATGTATGTATGTATGTATGTATACATGTATGTATGTATGTATGTATGTATGTATGTATGTATGTATGTATGTATGTATGTATGTTTTTAGGTATGCATGTATGTATGTATACATGTGTGCATGCATGTATGTATGTTTGTATGTATGTATGTATATATTTATGCATGTATGTATGTATGTATATATGTATGTATGTATGTATGTTTGTAGTATATATGTATGTATGTTTGTATGCATGTTGTATGTATGTATGTATGTATGTATGTATGTATGTATGAATGTATGTATATATGTATGTATGAATGTACATATGATTATTTGTATGTTTGTACGAATGTATTTTTTATGTATGTATGTGTGTATGAATATATGTATGTTTACATATATATATATATATATATATATATATATATTATAATAAATTAATTGTTCGTGTTTAAATTTTTGGCACGGGTGCAAATTCAAAAATAATGAAAAGAAGTATTTTTCTTTTGAATTTATCCAGCTCAAAATGAAAATACGGTTGACTGTATGCCTAACTATGAATGATCTATTCTCGCATAATGCTTTATTCATTTGGAAGATGGGATAGAAGTTAATTTCTTTTAATACTAAAGGATGTGATTTGCCCGCACACTCATTGATGTTTATCAAATGGTAGCTGCATAATACACAATTATCCCAGATTTATTGACCAAATATATTTGGGATATAAGGCGTAGCGCTGGCTCCTACTGCTGAGTCACCTGTGAGAGCGAAGCACATATATAAATGAAATTATACCTTTCGTTCATCCTGATTTTTGTTTAAACTCTGGTCCAGATTGATCAAGTTAGTTACTCGGTACACGATACATAAAACACTATTTGTACTATTGCTTGATATGTTATCGATAATGTGTCAGTAATAAATTATGAGGGATGATAAACTATTAGGTAAAATATAGCATTGAAGTTTAGATAAATTGGTAGAATAAATAACGCGCAAGAAAAATAGAAGGCGCTAATAATAAACGTGTAAATATTATTGACAAAGTAAGGTTGTTATATCTAAGATGCCTTGAAATATTTTATTTTAATCCAAATTCTTAAATTACAAAGATAATAAGAAAACAAGTATATATATATATATATATATATATATATATAGCTTAAACTAAAAAATAGATTTAAATTAGTATAAATAAAAATGAAAAAGTAAAGTTAATCAATCAATCCATTAATAATTAAATACATTAATAAATAAATAGATAAAAAATAAAGAAATGTAATGAATATATAAATACAATAAATATATATATATATATATATATATATATATATATATAATTTGGTAAATAAATAAATAAACTGGATAAATATAACAATATTAGCAAATAATTATACAATTAAATAAGTAAATTAATATATAACTTGGAGGATAATAGCAGGATTTTTTAAATATAAATATTAACGGTGTAAACTAATAATTGCATCAGGGACATTCGTGCTTATTGGGATCTCTTCAAGTAATGTCTAGAGTTAAATGTGGACTGGGCTCGAACCGAGGCACATATGCTTCGGAACCTGAGACTATTCACTGTGCCATCCGTGCCACATACAACACGAATTCTGAAGCTATATACCATATGGTTAGGTTTACCTTCATGTGTAACCTTTTTGGAATCTCTTAAAACCTTAAGTTCTATTTAGCTATTCCATCTTTCATTGTGCAACAAGCACTATTCCACCTGGGGTAGTCATATTGAATTAAAGTCTAATGACAAAATTTTGATCATATTTATTCTTTTGAAATGCGAGCTTTAATAAAATTCATTGTACCCTTCCTATGTGCAAAAGAAAAAGAAATTTTATCAGATATAAGAAACATTTCTTTCTCATTATCTCCTCAAGTATCTTCCAATGAACATATCTTTATATATAAATTAGAAGACAAAACAAGATAGAAATATATAAACAGAGAGAGAGAGTGTGTGTGAAAAAACGGAAACCAATCAATTGCGTGCGTCACATCCAGTTCTTTTTGTTTTTGAACATAGGAAGGGTACAATGAATTATATTTATATTCTTTAAATTAAGTTTGCGAGCTTGAAGTAAACACCAATCCCATTGTATTTAGCCAGTCGTCGAACAACATAAAGCTACCGCCAGTCGCAACCCACTGAAGCGTTTCGACCTTCCTAGATCATCATCAGAAAACGACGGCAAACTGACTATCGAGGATCAAACCGCATTGAATATATATGGAAATCAAATTTAAATTTATATTGCCTGTATAAACCGTAAAAAGGTAAAACTACCTCTCAGATCAGAAGTTAGTTTTATTTTTGCCAGACCTTTCTTATAAAAATTATCCCTATTCAACTATATTTTTTTTGCCCACTGCTGTCGTCTGTCAAGTTGTTTTCGTAGTAGTCAATTGCGGGACAATTGATAGCACTCATAGGTCGGCAAAATCTTGATTCCTTCACATTTCCACATGCACAGCTTGGTTTTATTTTTGATTGATGGGTTCTGACTGGACCTGGCATTGTGAAGCCGTTCGCATATAGATTGTCCAAAAATGATTTTGAATTGCCCATATAAAAATATATTTCAGAGAATAACGAAAATGAGAAGCAGCTACTTGAGACAACCAAGGGATAACTTTTAAACTGATGTTAGCTAAATACATTTATTTGGATTACATTTTTAACTAATCGGAAATGATCATATACACAGCTAAGTTAATTCGTTGGTTGAGAAAAAAACAGGCAATGAGCTATGCAAAACGTAATTAATGCTTTATCCATTGCAGCCGTGAACCGATATGCATGCAATTATATAATTGGTGTTGCGTACCTAGTAACAAATTAGTTCAAATAGAACCAGAAGGATATGCTAAATCCAGCATGAATAAACGGTATAACCTTGCGTTTTTTTCCTGTTTACGCAGTGTCACCATAACATCTAACGTATCAATGATTATCTTTCATGGGTGGTCGATTTGTACTCCCAGTTCCGCAATGATAAAATTGATCCTCATTTCCAAGTACGCGTTGAGTTCTGCTTCGTAGTGGATGCGTACTGGCTCGTATCCTCACTCCGAAGTTTTCCATACCATTCGTACTAATAGCTGGAAATGAAGTTAAATCTAATCTTGGTTGCATGCCTTTTCAGTACTTCCTTTTGAGTATGACCTTCAGAAATTTAATAACAAAAACATCGCTAATCACGAGAACAGATTTAAGCAAATTTGTTAAACCCGTTAGCGACAGATCTATTTATATTTTAATTTTAGACTCACTAAAGGTTAGGATCAAACAAAGGACCTCACTAAATAAAATTCTACATGTACATAGGCGTATTCATGCATTTCGTTCTTAGGAACTAGGAGCATGAATTACGTCTAAATTCAACGAAAATATTGGTCACGGAATGTGGGATAGTTTAAGGATGCAATCTCCTAAACAGAAGCAAAGGCTACTTTCTATAAGAATTTTGGCAATGCAACTTCAAAGACAACTAACTAAATATAACAGCAAACCACATTTGGCACAAGTTGTGTTTTACTCCTGTGCGTATTGTGTCGACCCTCCCCAAGATGAAACCAAAATTCGTCTGAAAATTAGGTCAAAGAACAACAGCACCCGATCCAACGTCACTTTTCAGACAACGCACAATGAAGGCTTAAAAAAGGGAACCATCAATTGAGGCCAAAAATTACATCATCTGAATATGAAGGAAGTTCAAGATTTTACCGACCTATGAGTGCTATCAATTGTCCCGCACAAGAAAAAATGCGGTCAAATCCACAACAAGAAGGACAGCACTGAGAACAAAAACGGATCGTTTAAACTATAATTGCATATGTTACCAACAACATGGTTTCATCAAAATTGCAAATAACAAACATATACTGAAGATCCGCCATTTCTGCAAGCCACAAAATCTGGACTTGATCGACGTCAGTTACAAAATTTTTTGGTTCTCAGGATACAATATTTACAAAAATTTTAAATAAAATAAAGTATAATATAATATAATATAATATAATATAATATAATATAATATAATATAATATAATATAATATAATATAATATAATATAATATAATATAGTATAATATAATATAATATAATATAATATAATATAATATAATATAATATAATAAAATATAATATATTATAATATAATATAATATGATATAATATAATATAATATACTATAATATAATATAATATAATATAATATAATATAATATAATATAATATAATATAATATAATATCATACAATTTAATATAATATAATATAATATAATATAATATAATATAATATAATATAATATAATATAATATAATATAATATAATATAATATAATATAATATAGAATAATATAATATTATATAATATTATATGATATAATATAATATAATAAAATATAATATAATATAATATAATATAATATAATATAATATAATATAATATAATATAATATAATATAATATAATATAATATAATATAATATAATATAATATAATATAATATAATATAATATAATATAATATAATATAATATAATATAATATAATATAATATAATATAATATAATATAATATAATATAATATAATATAATATAATATAATATAATATAATATAATATAATATAATATAATATAATATAATATAATATAATATAATATAATATAATATAATATAATATAATATAATATAATATAATATAATATAATATAATATAATATAATATAATAAATATAATATATATAATATAATATAATATAATATAGTATAATATAATGTAATATATATATTATAATATAGTACAATATAATATAATATAATATAATATATTATAATATAGTAAAATATAATATATAATTATTATATTAAAAAATAAATAAAATTTAAAGTATAATAGCTTAAAATTATCAAATATTCATGCATCAATTTTTAAAAATATAATGTGTTAATAAAATTTGGTTCATATATAAAGAAAAAAACAGCATTTCTTATCTTTATTTTCGCGAATTTATAAATTTTGACTCTGTTCTTTTGCTACTGCATAAATTATTGTTGCATATTTTGATGTACATACATTTTTAATTCTCATATCTACGTTTACTTATGCAAAATTATAAAGTAATTTGTATAAATGATCATTTTGAAATATACATCGTCGTGCAAAAATTTAAATATGATTTGAATATTTAAATGTGCTCACGCGTATACTTATTTAAAACTTTTATAATTCAACACCTTTTTAGCCATAGTTGTCAAACACACATCGATGTAAATTGAGGACAACATTCTTAATTGACGGAACTTTATTATAAAGCAAGTTCATTCAATTAAGTTTAAAAACGTCGTATACGTTTTGTCAAAGCACATCTTGATTGTAAAACCTGGTGCTTTGCATTATAAAATATAAAAAGCAAATAGGATCAAGTTAGAATAAATGAATAAATTATGCAAAATCTTTTCGGAAGCGCAAAATTCAGATGCAGAAGCACACTAAATTAATCAGCTTATCTTAAATCTTTGTAAAATTCTCTTCGTTTATTTACCTGTAGCATAAAAAAGCTGCAAAAGACTGCCTAATCCATTTTTGTAATTCGTCAGTTATTTCGTAAACATTTTCAAACAAATATAACTTTAAGCTTAAGCATGAAATGGCGTAAGTTTTAGGTGTAAGGTAGAGAGCGGAAACCGCCAGTGGAAGCCACCACGAATTATTTGAATCAAATACACAAGGAAAATATAATAAAATATAACATGGCATCTACAATAAATTTTAAATTCAGTTCATTTTGTAGAACATCATACCTATAAACCTATCTATCAATACATCATTAACATCTTATGCGTAATTATGTATTGCATAAGAGCATTACGGAAGGACTTATTTACATATAATGTCGAATTGGTTGGTGTTCCCAATTTAGGCCTCAAATCATGGTTTGATGTCGTTTACAGCTTCGGTATATATTATATGTGGTGAGTTGCATCAATTTCGCAATCTTTATATTGTTTCTGTTCGCATTGTTTTAGAATAATGCATTTGTCAGCTATCGAATATCACCATAATAATGTTTTTGGTACTACTTGAAACTTTGTTACGTAATATATAGTGTAATTTTGCTTTAAATTTGCATTCCTACATATATTATATTAAGTTTAGTCCATGAATACTTTAAGTAAGAAAACGAAAATAAGGATGCGTGGTAAATTTTTTCCCTTTTTTTCGTGAAAAAAGGACTCTTGATCGGCTAATTGAATCGCCATATGAGATCTGTCTCTCAATTATAATTTTAGTTTAAATTAATTTGACTTAGCAACACTACAATGACACCGAATTCCTTCGAACGTTTTAATAACATCATTCATTGTAGAATCTATTGCATACATTATGAGATGAGGTAAACCGGTAATTGAGTGTTACTGAAATAAATTGGAAAAGATAATTTGCTTGGTTCTTCTACGCGTTTCGAAATTTAATTATAAAAGCGTGACATCGTGAATAGACGTGTGTGCCAATCCATTCGGCTTACTTAGATTTATTGTATATAAGTCAATTAGGATGAGTATATGCACACATATTTGTGCATAGATGAAGGCATATATGTATGTGGGAGGGGAAGGGGTATTTTCGCGTATGCACGTATGTATATCGGAATAGTTATTAAAGCCGGATACATTGGCAGACCAAATCTTTCGTTTTTGAAAAAATAAATAGATCTGTCTTGAAAGAGGATAACACAAATGCCAAAATTTGTTTTATCTGTAAAAATTTTGTTAACCTCCTGAAGATGGGGCGTGAAAACATGGCCCGAAACGTCGAAGAAAATTCGGCGCAACTTGGTACGACATCATTTTCGGCGGACAAGAACAGTGTGGACAGATTAAGAAATACGGGACCAGTAACAACCATTCAATCAGATGAACAACTACGCTGTGCGCCCGCAAATGTAAATTTATCCAAATTCTACCGAACTTTGAGTGCAATCAATTGTCCCGCAATAGCAGCTTACGGTTTCATTTGAAAGGATGGCAGCACCGCCCTACACCAGATGTCATTTAAAGCGTTGATGCCCGTTCCTTCTCATAATTTGATTGCATGTTTGGAATCTTTGCATTATTTGGTGAAAAATTTTTTTTTCATGATTAATAATTAATTTCTTTTAGGTCTTATATGAACTAATTTATTGCTGACTGCGCTATGCTCTATCCATAAATAATTATTAATAATAATAATAAAATAAAAATAATAATAATAATAATAATAATAATAATAATAATAAAAAAATCAAAATGATGCCTTCAGCCTAATTACTGCATTTATGAATGTAATTTTTCAGTGAAATCTAAAAACATATAGGGAAATGGAGGAATGCGTCTTCGTTCTGCGTATTTCACCATATTTCATGTCATAAATGCACATCAAACCGCGCATCTGACGTGGTTCCTGTTTGCCACTGTATACCCGTAGATCGTTATGTCCAACAATAGTATAAGGAACCGATATTAACAATCTACCTCCTTTCGGTATCCCAATCAACCACCGAACTCGCCTTAGTAGACAGCGAAGCGGGATGTTTGAGCTGTCATCTCTCAATATAACTCGGCTATTTCAATCAGTCTGTCTTACCTAATAGGGACTGTAAGGCTACATTAAACAATGAATGAACCGAGTTGTTCGGTTTGTAAGTGTTATTTTTGAATGAAGCCAAATTCGCGCTGGGCCAACAATCACAAAAATTACTTTGCGTTATTGTATCCCTGTGCAAAATTCAAAAGATTATGGCATCTTCGTCGTGCTTAAGACAGCAAAACACCCTTAGTACAATAAAGCCTGTGCTTCAAAGTCGCATAGCGACGAAAAATATGCTCCGATATGTGTGACCATGGAGAAACCCGAGTTTTTGAATTCTTTGTGGAATTACATTAGCCTGGATGCCTATATTTTGATAATATTAGCTAGCTGGGCCCACGGATTTTCAGATCGGTAATTTTTATGGAAAGGAGCTAGGCGATAGCAACTTAAGACGGTTATCACGCATGTCTTAGCATGATAAATTTAGTTAAATAAAGGCGACTGAGGTTATTGCTTAGTGAAATGGATAAGTGGTTTGAGAGTAGTTCGCAAAATTTATCAAAATTAGCCGAAGCAGGGCGAACACGCGCAAAAATATCGGACAATGTCAATCCGTTTGGACACCTTTTGGAAGCTGACTAGATTAATTCCACGTCGCTCTTCAGAAGCCTAGGCGCATCATAGGCATTGGGCTAAAATAAGCCGTTTTAGGGTGTTTATTCCTACACCTTTTAGTAATACTTCAAAGTTAATGTATGGTAAAAATTGTTCAATAATAATTAATGACGTATATTTGATATGACACAGTAATTTTATTAGCAATTTTCTTTCACTACAATTGTCACCGGTTGTTCAATGAGCCATAATTAACTGCTCGAGACTTTACGCGTGTATTTGACAAAAAATATATGAGGTCAACATTGAACGAGTTAATTCTAATATGCGGGTAGAGACAATTTAGGTTTATTATTTGAAGAGAACAATTTAACAGCATTAACTCATCCGTTGCAAATTACACTCCTTTAAGAAAATTTTGCTATTCTAACTGAAAAAAATAATTGTAATATATATATATATATATATATATATATATATATATATATTGCTAAATAGATTTAATGGTGATATTAATTCTTCAAAAATGTTTGGTTTGCTATATACATATAGAAAGGCACTTACTAACTAATATATATATATATATATATATATATATATACAGGTTCTTTTGAAATGCGAGCCTTAATAAAATTCATAGTACCATTTCTATGTGCAAAAATATAAAGAAATTTTATTAGATAATAGAAACGCTTCTTTCTCATATTCTTCTCAAGTATCTACAAATGAACATATCTTAATATATATATTGAAAGGCAAAACAAGATAGAAATATGTAAACATGGAGAGAGTGTGAAAAAGGGAAACCAATCAATTGCGTGCGTCACCTCCAGTTCAAGCTCAATGCCTGAACATGCTTCTTCTGCTTGCATAAATCCGGCTTCAATTTGTTTATCCATAAGGCTTCCTATTATGCTACATCCCTTTGTTATGGCATTTAATAATTATTTTAAATGCTGCGTCTGGAGAACATACGTGTGGTGTTTCAACGATCTGTTACGCAAATGCAGACGTGTATTTACCATTTAATTTAAAACAGGCGTTTAAGTTACAATGTTCTCTTATTCGATTAATTGACCGTCTGGTCGATCGGCCTACGTAAGTTAATCGACAACTTGCGCATGTACATTGGTATAAAATATTCGACGTCGACATTAACGGCTGATTCTCTTTAATTGCTGGTAACGGCAAGCGTGTTACCCTATATAACACTCGTCGTTTAGCTGCATTAAATGTCCGTGTTAATGCCACTTCAAATTTCTTCTGTGCCATTCGGGAAACTGCATCCCCCTTAAATGGGATGTTCAGTTAGACTCTTTACTTTTCTGGTCTATAGTACGTATGTTTCTTTTTTAATTTCCCTTTAATATACGATACAATTAATTGTCTAGGATAGACATTAGCCATTAACTAATTAATTGATTTATTATATTTATTTTCTTTTGAATCTTGACTAAACAACCTGTCAATTCTTGAAAACAGCCACGA
>JAQBSW010000743.1:95000-172593 GCA_029291075.1 Eudiplozoon nipponicum | reverse complement strand
TCAGTTATGTATTTATTCATCTTCTGTTCGCATAAATCCGGCTGCAAGTTGTTTATCCATAAAGTTTCGTATGCGCCTAACTCCCTTTCGTAATTGCATTTAGGAATTATTTTAAATGCTACGTCAGTTGAATATACGTGTGATGCCTCAATGATATGTTGCAAAAATAAAATTTTATATTTACCATTTGGTATAAAACAGGCGTTTAAGTTGCAATGTTTTAAATCAACTGGTGAATACACGTCTGAAATTGCGCAACATATCGTTGAAATATCACACGTATGCTTTCCAGACGTAGTTATTAAAATGGTGACTAAATGTAATAAGAAATAAAGTATACAACTTTACAGATAAACAAATTGCAACGGGATTTATGAAAGCAAACGAAGCATGATCAGACATTGAGTTTGAACTGGAGGTGATGCACGTAATTCGTTGGTTGCTCCCTGATTTCACATTCTCCCCATGTTTAAATGTTTTTATATTGTTTTGGTTTCGATTTCTGTATCTGATAAAATTTCTTAATATTTATGCACCTGGAAAGGGTTCTATGAATTTTACTAAGGATCGCATTCCTAAATAATGAATGATATTTTTTAAGATCCTGGTAAGTCTTTCAATACAAACGCATAAGTTGTAAGATTTAAAAAATCATAAAATGATTTCTCTGTGTTGCTTTAGAGAAACATTTTTGAACCAAAACTTTTAGTGAACCTCTTGAACAAAATGCCCTTTCCAAATATTTTTGATTTTCTTATTTTGTTCATTTATCAAACGATTCAATTTTATTTGATCTAATTAAACTGTAGTCCTTGATTCTTATGCTTTGATCTTTAGTCAATGTTCTCCGTAATATTATCCATGATTTTGCACAAGGTTGCACAAAATGGGAATTTTCATTAGAACTAGACAAGATTTAATAAGTATTATGTTGATATACTATTGAATAAACTGAAATGCATTTTAGGGAATTCACTCAATTTAAATGTTAAAAAATTGTCTTCATGAAATTCAAAAGTAACATAAGCAATTTTGTTTTTTTGGTATTATGATTAATTTTTTTCTAAAGTAATTACAAGTGAAGTTGCGTTAATAAGCGTTATTTAGAAAGCAGAAAGCGAGCTTCTCTTATCTATTTAAACTTTATTTACTTTACATGTCATTTTCAAATATTTGCAAGAGAATTATATCAAATGCCAAATTGTTAGATCACCTTATTCTGTAGTAGATTTATAACGTTTAGGATTTCATGAATTTGTCTATATTTCCTGTTTACTTGACTCTTATGCAACACGCAAACCAGAAATCTTCTTCCGATTGATGCTTTTGTGAGTTTCTGCTTTGATAATTTATATTGTTTGTGACCTCAATTTGCAAAATATATATCAAAACTGTAAATATTATTAACAATTTGGTTTCCGAGTCAGTACATCGTACCAGCACAATTGCATTCATGATATGTCAGATTTAAATACTGTTTGTTGCGGAGAGCTAATATATATGCAAGTATGTATTAGGTTTTGCAAACCTAGTAACAATTTAGTTCAGTAGTGACCAGAAGGATAAACCAAAGGCAGCATGAATGGAAAGTATAATCTCATGCACATTCGTTTCGTGCTTACTGGCGACTCATCAGTAGGACCCGTATTACGCCCTTTAACCACTATATATTTGGGTGAGGAATGTGGGATATTAGGACGGTACAATCTCCTAGACGAATGTGTAAACCTATAGTAGTGAAGCTAACATCATATAAAGTCTCGAAAATGTGTATGGATTTACTGGAGTAAGAGGTGTTCAGAAATAGATGTAATTCTAAATTTGGATGAACTATAGCCTGCGTTGATATCCGTCATGTTGGTGCCAGGTTCCGACACTGACATCACTTGAGTTTAAAGCTTGACATGTACATTTTCGGTACTACAATGCTTTGGTTTCGGTTACTTAAAACAATAGCCATAGTGTTAGTATCCTTTAAAATCGTATATGTATCTCGAGATATACATATATATATATGTATATATATAGAGTGGGTTAGCGTGGAAGTCGCATTTTCGCAGACTTTATATGGATGCTGAAGCTTCACTACTATGGGTTTGCACGTTAGTTAAGGAGATTGTGCCGTCCTGGTTATCCCACATTCCTCACCAAAATATATAGTCGTTAAAGGGTGTAATACCGTCTCCTACTGATGAGTCGCCAGTAAGCGCGAAACGAATGCTCATTCGATTATACTTTCCGTTCATGCTGTCTGTGGTTTATCCTTCTGCTCACAACTGAACTAATTTGTTACTAGGTTCGCAACACCTAATACATACTTGCATGTCAGTTTTCACCAAAATTGAAAATTGAAAATAGTTTTTCAAAATTTTACTTCAGAAATTCCATATACCCTGGCTTTTTTCTGCATCACTTATCACATTTCGCGGTAAGCATTGCATCATTCATTTAAACATAAAATAGTTTGTTACTGTTTGTGCGGAGAACTAATATATATGTTATTGTGTATTTGTTGTTGCCTACAGAATAAAACATCAGTTCAAATAGAACCAGAATGTTAATGCAAAGTCAGTATAATCTCACGTACGCATGATTTTCGGACTTATTGATAAATCGTCAATAGGAGCCGGTGTTTAACCCTATACTAACTGTATGTTTGTTAATGAAATGTAGGACAATAACAGGTGTGATTTTCTGTACAAAGTTTTATTCATATTATAGTTAACTTATTGAGTTATCTAGGAATATATAGAAATATAGTTATATAGGAATAACAATAATTTGACTTCTGATTAAATGTCCTCAAGTTAAATCAAGTTCCAGCATAGTTAATTGTAAGTCATATGCAGATTTATATGATTTTTTTATCTAGAGGTGTAATTCAACACCGTTCATTTAACCGAACGAAACAAGCAAGGTAAAACATTCGCACGCAACACAAAAATTCCGACTGTCCTTGTAAGTAAAATAAATATCCTGTTCCTATTTAAATAATAAGCAACAGAATGTCCTTGATCAATATTTAATAGAATGCTTTCTATTTTGCAATTTATTGTTCAAATTCTAGGATCAAAGTCAGGCATTATAACACTAGGCACAAAATACAGATATTGAATTCGGAAGCAATGGGTTAGTTTGTATTTATTATGCGCGATTATATGAGTATTCTTCTTACAGACCCATTTATTTGATAATAAATATTGTGAAGAATATTTTTAATTAGAATATTTATTTGTCACAGGGCAAATAAGACAAAATATTCCATTAATAGTTTCGATAATTTTTTTAATAAATAAAACTAACGGCTTTTATACAAAGCCAATCAGGACTTAATAAATTTCTAAACACAATTTACATAATAAATGTAATGAAAATATGTTACAATGTAAACAGAAAAATATTAATATTTAGATCCCACATTTTACTTTATTTTTACCAACTGACGCCGAAAAAAACAAGTTAATTTTTTTAGATTTATTATTACCTTAAAACTATTACAACCATTTTTAAGGTCCTTTGAAATTATAAATATAAGAAGCACTCGAATACGCACTAGCTTTGTAACTGTATCTTGTGGTAACATAAGTTATAAACATAAATCCAATATATCAATTCATTTGGTTATTTATCATTTTTTAAATTGGCCTGAAATTCATTGCTCCAAACGAAATTATTGCCTCTTATCAAACATATATTAAGAAAATACTATGTATATATATATATATAAATATGCATATTATATATATATATATATATATATATATATATATATATATATATTTGTTCAATTTGCCAACTAATGCGATATTTCATTTTAAAGAAAACACACAAATATACAAATGCTGCGTATAATGTATAATTATATATATATATATATATATATATATATATACATATATTCTTATATATATATCTGATCTTGAAATTCACATGCCCTAACTGACGTTAATCAAATCCAGAAATTTCGACAGTCGATGATGTCAATTTTGCTACTATTGGGGAGTACGGAATCAAAACAATGTCTAGCATAAGCTTTAAAATAACTTGGAACACTTGACGTAATGTATAATTTTCATAATCAAAAGGCGAAAAATCATGATTTGGAAGAATGAAAAATTTGTGAAATTGGATTTTTCAAAATTACACTGTCTGTGTTGCAATTAGACCGAGCTGAGTTCCAACTACATTTTTCATTGGATAAGTTTCATCCTTCTAATGTTCAGCTGTAGTTTCGGATACTTTATTTGTTAAATGCATTCTAAATGACTTCTATCTGGTTTTCTTATTTTGCTTGTACTTCAATTTATCAAATTTTATAACTTTCTTGTCTAACCACCACATATTTCATTTCAAATATTAATTAAGCTTCCTATTTTTACTAAATTTTCTCAATTAACCGAAATTGAGTTTATGTATCTTGGCACACCATTTAGATCACTCCAATAATACAGCATTTCAAATGTAAATAATTGAATAATTTGTGCTACGCATGCTTTGGGTAATTTATCATCTGTTAACTGCAGTTTCATTTAGATGAAAGTAAATGTGTATGAATTCTATTTTACTGAATAATTTTTAATTTTATATACACGCACACATACAAATACGAGGCGGGCGCGTTTACCTAATGATATGTCAACAGTAGCTATTAAACAAGCCGGCCCTAAGTTAAATTCGAGCGCTTTGAGCGAAGTTGCAGAAGTACATTTTTTTCTGCTTTTTATCAATTACCTTGTCATGAAGTAATTGGGACCCTCACCCAAAACGCGTTTATTACATGGTGAGTATAAAACAATTAGTCCGATTGTTGCAAATGATGAATTAATATCAGTCATTGTAGATTCACTTACCTTTGGTATATACCAGTAATGCACATATATGCAAACTTACGTGACACGCACCTATTTTGTGCAAAGTCAATCTGAAGTATAAATAAAATGATTAAAGGAAATATCTCACTTGTTTCATTAGTTTGTTTCTAAAACTTATTATATAATATGGGCTGTTGTAGGATGCCGTTATCTACAGCTGAAATACAACTATAGGACCAAACAACTATAACTCAGTCTGTGTATGTCAAGGCACATATCAGTTAATTTAGAATTAGTTTTGTATGAAATGTAAGATAGGTTAACGAAGTGGAGAGATTCACAGACAGTTTAGTAAACGTGCTTTGGTTCGAGCCTTCTCCGCGGCAAAATTCTGGACTGGACTTTAAGAGATTTCGATAACGACGAAACCAGTAACCAGAATAAATTTCCTTGGCTAATGTATAATTTTTTCGTTTATACTGACAAATTGGTTTATCACAGGGTTTGGTTATCATACCAAGCTGGCAATATTGATCTAAGTAAATCTTAGTGTTTCCCGCGCATTAATGATTATTAAATTGTATAACTCGAGACTTAGATCAATGGTTGCAGCAGTTCAAGCTAAAATTGCGTAAAACAGAATAAAATACAAAATTATACGTAACGAATACTGCCATACTACACGTACTTGAACTGCATATGTAAATAAATATATTTATGACTAATCGTAAAAAGGAGTTTATACCGAAATCAGGTTTTTGTCATAAATTATATCCGAGTGGAATGAATTTATAAAATTTTATTCTTTTTGCAATCATCAGAATAATTATTTTACCGTATTAAATTATGCAATTGAGATTGACTTCAATTGTTAGGAAGGGGAAAAGTACTGCGAATATACGAATAGGAACGTCATTCAAGATAAAGTTTAGAAAAAAAGCTTAATTATGATATGAGACTAAAAGTAATGAAAATTCGACAGTAAAATTAAGCAGACAAATGATCATATTAATACTTTAAAGAAATATATTTTTTATAATAAATGTCTATCGATATACTTTTCACACCATAAGTAGTCTAAGTTAATAGATACAGTATGATCAAATGATAAACGAATCAAAGTGTAAGGGACGGTTCTGATAATATTCCTAAAATAATTAATAAATAGTAAAATTAAAACTGGGGTATCAATTAGACTTAACACAACGTTTTTCAACTTTAAACTAGCTTCTGGTCCCGATTTGTGCAATATTCGTTTTCTACCATTAGTGTGTGTTCCGTTATTGTGACTTTGCCTCCGAAATTAATTTCAGTAGATTGCCTAATCATTCTTGTTCTTCTATTACGACTTTACTCTTATAATCAACGTAGCACATCGAAATTCCTAAAATCAAGTTTGCGAGCTCGATTGCACATAAATCGCATTGTATTTTGGTCAGTCGCACAGTACTACTTCGCTCTGATGGGCGACTGGTTAAAAGCAATGTGGTTGGTGTTTATATCAAGTTTCCAAACTTGATTTAAAGAATTATTATCAACACCTGCGCAGCCAGTGATTATTTATTTGTAAGACCATTCGAGTTGGTTTTATGGCTTGTCGTCATTGCCCGTTAAGCGTGTTTAAATTAATCAGCATGTCGATATTTGTATGCGCCTCTCTGTTTAACATTTCCTAACTTAATTGGATGCATACTTTTTTTAAATAGAGCATTTGGTATACTCCTGATGTGTCTATGTGTTCAAATTTCTTCTCCAGTTAGGACGTTTAGTGGCAATAGTTATCTGCTGAGATACGTGGTATAGAATAAAATTTTAGGTCATGTGTTTTTGGTTTAATGTTATCTAGTCATCATTTCAGTTCCATTGTTTGTAACAAAATCTGGAAAAAACAATGAATACATTTGTTTTAATTCCATCGAATTGGCAGAGAAAGATACAGTATGCGTAGTTTCTAGTAGTGAAATAACCAATTTTTGCCGTGTTAAGCAGCATAAATATGCAAATTCTATATATTCTCCAGGCATAGCCTGTAATGACATTATGTCTAGCATTAAGAACAATTATTTTGCATCAAATAGCGTCATTTCTCTTTCACTAATCTGCTGCTCTGATTTATAACCCTGGTCTGGTAAAGAATGCTCACAAATAACTTAAATTTGGAGTGAAAACTAGCGATGCAAATTTTAATGGGAGGTATAAATCACTAGTAATCATTCCGCTGTAAAAAGATTGTCAATGTCAAATTGTACAGTATAGACATACCTGCAAACTATAATGACATTTAACTCGGTGTGTTGGTGTGAAAGACTCGTGCCAGAACGGTGCCAGTTTACATTTATGCACGGATTTTTCCTACATTTTGTTGTTTTGTCCTATTTCGCATTTTATCTGAATAAAACTGTTGGCAAGTTGAAAACAATGACTTTTTGCTCATCGATCAAGCGCAGAACCTAAACTTGTTTAGCAAACACTGCCTACAATGCTGTATTTGTGTAAATGTTATTACGTTCTGTCATTTTAATTATTAAACATAGAGCAAATATCGCAAAACGTCCAATTTGTCTATTTTGACATTATCATTTGTGCTTTTTAAAATTTATTTTCAGTGTGCCAGTGATTTTTTTGGATCAAATAACCCATAAAATATTCGAATTGAGACAATTTTCGATCTACTTGAAAGCATACCTTCGTATTTTTGTTTGTGCTATTTAAAAGGCACGCCAGTCGCGCACATCAAAACGAAAAACGGATTGCTTCTTATATATAGGAAATAATAAAATGGCAAATATTCTTTGGACATGTGTGTATGAGCCTGTCACCTGCAGCACTCATTCACAATAGTAAACACAGAAGCTAACACGAAAACTATAACAGTTCCAATATACTTAACTTAATGGATATTTTGAGAATTAAAAATATTAGAAGTCCATTATAGATTTAATAAATTGAAACTTTTATCAATAGAAAAGTGTGCAGAATAACAAATCTGTATCCTTAGACCAATAGTAGCGCATAGTAGGTTTCTATTTATTAGGCATCAGTATTCTCAAAATGCACGAATGCATTGGATTTTAGGTTTTTTAACATAAGTACAAACTTCTATGTGGACTTTCATAGTTTAAATTCTAAGGAAAATATCGATAAATTTCAATACGTCAATGTTAACAACAAATGCGTTTTATAATATTTTATCTTAATGAAAACAGCCTAAAGACCGGTTTCGGCCTTATTAGGATCTCATCTCGTACTGTCCAGAATTTACCACGGACAGGGCTGGAACCTAGGCAGGTCTGCTTCGGAATTTGTTGCTCTAACCACTCAGCCACACACTGTACAAAATATTCAGTTATATACTAATTAATGTTTTTTTGTTAGCCTGTCCTCTAGATGCGGTCTAAATGGTGTCTTTTAGACCTAAAGTTCCAAATAACCATCATCAAGCTGTTATAAAAAGACAACCGCCACGCTTCATTTGGAAATGGTATTAAAATTAAAATTTAGATATTGTAATGAAAATTATTTACGTAGGCGGAGATAAAGAATTACTAAAATCAAGGCTATGATCTTGATATAAACACCTGACAATTTATGTACATACCTACTTCGGTATAAAGTAAGCATGGTGTAGTGTTCCAATGGAAATTCATCAGTGGTTAGAGCACTAGATTCTGAAACAGACGTGCCCAGGTTCGAGTCCTGTCTGCGGCCATTTCTAGACAGTACATGATGAGTTCACAATAAGAAAGAAACCAGTATAATACATGAATTGCCTTTTGAGCAGTATACAAATTTGTGTTTATACTTACTAAATATGTACATAGAGAGTCAGGTGTTTTTGTCAAGATCGATTCATGGGTTATAATATTTGTTATCATCGCACGCGCAACCAATTTTCGCTTAATTATTAAAAATACTTTTCGGAAACTAAATTAATGACGCGATCAGTTTTATATATCCATTTTGGTCAATTTTCCTTGTTTAGTCGCATAAAGTAAATTTTTTGACATACGTGCACTAAAAATATGGTCAATCATAAGAAGATTCTTTTTTGTGAAAAGCATTATTATTAACAGTTAAATAAGTTTAAAACTCGGAATGTTTAATTCACATGCCTATAGGAGAACGGCGTATCCTTTGAAATTAAAATTTAATAGATGTTTCCATAGAGCAGCGTGACTAGCCGTTGAACGGTACATTGCTGCTCTGAATTTAGTTTAAGTATTCACAGTGATATGCTTACGTAGTTTAGGTAATTTTCATCCTGCAAATATTACGCCAGGTAACCTTATCGTTAAAACTCTGTTAAGTAGAGAAAATGATCTTCGTCTATTAGTAGCCAGATTTGGCACATCAAAAAATTGCGCAAGTTAGCTAATCTGTGTCAATTCTATAATCGAGAACTATTACGTGTGTTATCACTCATACAAATACAACTTGGACTCACATTATCCTACGCTGCATTAAAAATAACCCTTAAATTCCACTACCCAAGAAGACGTAACTTTACTTCGTAGGTATTAACAGTCGTATTTTGATAGATTCACACATAAATACAATGAGAACGTGACATGTGCATAGTAGTGCGTGTCAATAGAGGAACTCCGGGCTTTGCTTACCTTTATTGTTTTTTTAACTTGATTGCGCAAATAATTCAGACTTTTTCAATTTCAAAGGTGATAAAAGTCTCCTCCTGTGCGATAAAAAAACTTATTTATGAAATTTCAGTTGGTCTTCGTTACGCATGCCCAAAAATGGTAAATATGGGGAAAATATCTTATTACCTGATCCTTGTAATGCACAACAAAGTAATTAAGCTGTCTATTAACCATTTCTTTCCTATATTTAAAAATTAATTTATGAGTTGTCTTTCAACGATCTGCTGATCCCCACAAACATAGGTGAGTAATTAAATAAGAGAACTAATTCTTTTAAAAGGCTCCTCTTATAATTAATGGGTTAACTTATAAGCACTACTGATGATTCACCAGATAAGCGAGTGATGTGCTTGTGTGGGTATACATACGTTCAGCATAATGACGCGTTTAGTTAATTATGATAACATGAATTTATACGTCTTTTCAAATAATAATAATATGATTTAATTTTGAACTCACATTTTGCCTACGTCAAACTATTAATTTTACTCTCACTATGTTAAATAAGGTACTTGCAGGTGCCTCACTGGTTGGTAAGCGAAGTAAATCAAATAAAGTGAAATTGATTAAATGTCAGTAATAATAATATACTTGTTTAAGTTATAATGTTAAACTAATAAACCTGACACATAAAAATTAGAATATTGCCTAATTTAATATTTAATATTTAATTCATTTAAAATTGTTCCAATCTATAAGGACATGAGTAGGAGAAAAAGAAATATAAAAGAAATTATTAAGTATTTTACAGAAAAAAATCCCAAAATTAATTAATAGATCGTTTGCTTTTACAGCCACATTCGAATCAATCCTAATCAAATACCCACACTCTTTCGCTAGAGCTAGTCTACAATCCTGATTCTCATAATCATTGATTACTATCATTATTTAGTGCTGTCTCTCAAGTGCAGCCTAGTGATTTTTCTATCGCTTGTTAATTTAATCATGCCATCTATTGTTATTCTTTCAACTGATACTCAAATCAATCATGTATATCATTCATGATGAAATATTTATACACGTGAACTATAATTCCAGTTAATTTAATGCTATGTCGAGTAAATACGCTTTTGAATCTACGGATACAAATATAGGCTTAGGAAATGCAAAATATTTTAAAATTATTTTAGACTACTTCATTAGTAAAAAATTAATAGAAAATTTCATACATTGTCGGTAATTTCTCCAATGGATTAAAAATTAAATTTATTTAATTGAAATTATTCGTACGATCATTGATTCCGAGCATAATTTAGTGCAGTGCACCAAATAGTGCTTAGTGATTTTCATGTGGTTGATTCATTTATTATGTCATCTATTGATACCAATTTCAATCATGTATATCACGCATGATCAAATATCGAAAACAGTCTACAATCTTTCCAGTTAATTGAATGCCATGTCTCATAAATACATTTGTAAATGTGAGGACATAAAATGTAGACATAAGGAAAGCAATTTTTAAAATTTTAGACTTCTTCATTAGTAAACAGGCAATAAAAAAATTCCCACTTCGGGGATTTCACCAATGAGTAAGCGGAATGATTGGCAGACATCATATTACTGAAATATTAAATATTCTCGAATCGGCAAATTTTTTGTCTATTATGCAGCACTGATTGGCAATTAACGGATTCCTGCATTTGCGAAAGTATTGCATAATCTACGGGTAAATATTTCCCTCAATATTACTTATTGCTAAATATCAGCTCTCTAATTAATAAAACAATTATGAGCATTTCAATATGTCAAGAGATATATTGCGTTTAAGCGGTATCATTTTTGCGTTTACCTTGGAGATATCATGGCAACTAACAAAGATTTAAATCATGTACCAGTGTTATACTTCGGTGATTTTAACGACGAATTAAAGTACCTCAGATAAGAGTAAATCGTCTGCGAATTGGAACCAAGGAATTGGTTTTCTGCTAGAAATGCCAATTTTATGATCCTAATTGTAGAGATTTTTGATAGAAAATTTTTTCTGTAGTGATATTTGATACAAAGTCCTCTTATTTATTACTGTTGAAAAAATTACTGGATGTCACATTTTTTATGTTAGGCTATTTCAAACGATACCTTTTCGATGTTAGATAAACGTTGAAATGATCTAATTTTTTGTGGTGTTTTTAAAAAACGTTGTCGTTTAGCTACTCTTGATGGTAATAAATGCCGTGTGTTTCAGAGTATTTAACAATTTCTGTATTAAAAGTTATAAAGATTAGAGGATAGATTGCTTTTTAAGGTGGTAAGAATTCATTCCCGAATTCTTGTTTGCGAAATATTACAATCTGTATTCAGACACCTATTTTATAAATGCAGATTAAGTTATAGCAATGCCCGAGATGACGTCCAATAAATGATGTTTTTTTATTTAGCATCTCACTTCACAGTACATGTAAAAGGAAGCAATTCTTTTTTTGCACACAGGCATAGCAGAATAACTTAAAATGACAACTAATGGTAAATTTTAAGATTTGTCCAGTAAACCATCTAAGATGTTTGGTTATTTTTGTTGTTACATTAATGAAATTGTTAAAATCAATACGAAAATGTGCATTAGAAAATCGAATATATTTGAACAGAGATATATTGTTTCTACTTTTTTCCAACGTGGAATTAACGAAAAAGTGGGTGCTACTCAAATTTTGCATATTTTTCCTCCATTTTTTTGGTTTTAGATTTCATTAACAAAGACTACCATATTTCTGCCTTTTTCAATATTTAAAATTTATGGTAAACATTGGTAAAATATTCTGATTTCAAATTTTGTCTAGAGTCTACCAATGACAAACCATAAAGCATGCGATAATTTAAATTAAATTCGTAATTTAAATTATGCTGCACAAATTAACATACATCCAAAATTAAATATAAGTTTTTTATTTTAAATAAATTTTAAAGCCTAATACTCTTTTGGACACTACAGTGAGTTATCTAATTTTATCATAAATTAGCCGATCATTTTCCGCCGAATCATAAATTTACTGTATATTGAAAGAAATTTAAATAAATCTCAAGTAGCAAATCAGAGGAACTCAGTTTATTATACGAATGATAATTCAGTGCGATCCAGCTAATTCAATAGAATTAGTGTATAAAGCCTAATAATGCCCTTTTTTACTCTGAAGAATTAGTTTGAATTAATGAATATATGTGTGAAAAGGGTTATATATTCAATAGGTCTTTTTGCTAAAATTGCAAGTTTGCGCTACCAATTGCTTATTACAAGTGAATTATTTTATTTCCTATTAACGAACATTCATTTTCTCATTTTATTTCAATTTTTAAAATTTATGGTAAACATTGACACAATATCTTGATTTAAAGTTTTGTCCAGAGTCTGTCAATGACAAAACGTACAGCTTTTGATAATTTAAATTAAATTTGAAATTTGAATTATATTACTCACAGTAAATTAATTCCAAAACTAAATTATATTTTTTCTCCAAAAAAATATTTTGAACTTCATACTCATTTAAACAATACGGGGAAATGTCTAGTTTTATCACAAATTAGCCGATCATTTTAAGAAACGTAAACAAATTATAAGTAGCAAATCAGCGAAACCCATTTTATTAGCATTCCTAATTATGCACTTTCACGAGTCAAATGCACACATAACTGACATATAGTGTGCATAAGCCCGAATTTTTTTGAATTGATTCACTTTGATATTTATTTGCATGATAATATGTTGTCTGTATTTTGGTTACAGTTTGGACACGCAGCGGCATTTATATGACTTTATTTTTTAGAACCTCGAAAGCATAATTTTTAAATGATACTTGTAAAGAATAATTTGACATTTTCTTTTTCTACTCCAAGTCGTTTTATCTGCAGGCTATTTACTACAAGCATAGCAAGACCAATTTTTTTGGAACAGAATTTATTCTAAGCTGAGCGCTCCCTAATTGTGATACCTTTTGAATACGACCTTTGTCATTCCGATTTGAATAGAATCAAAAGTCAGTTCACATGGGCCTTGTATGGTTAAAAGATAAAAGAACACTCAATTGCTAAAGAGTTATTTTATTCGTACGGTCTACTCGGTTTTTCATTTGCACAGTTGAAATGAGGCGAAAAAATATTATAACGAGCAAGATAAAATATCATAAATAACTTTATTTTCAGGCTTTGGATGTCAAAGTGCATGAAAAATTTAAAATGGTTAGCTGACGCGTCTTCAACTTCAATGTTGCAGGCAATTGAATGTAATGCAGTTTAACCGATTTGGATCTGATTGCGCACATGAAATGTTTTACAATTGACCATCCGCAAAATAGAGGAAAGAGTATATAATGGTTAAAATTTGTATGCGCTAATCAAACGTAATTTAGCCATTTGTTTACTTGTCATACTATTTGCTGAATATTCTAAAAAGGTATTTACCAACTGAAGACAGTTTCTTTCTTTTAATGGAGCATCAGGGAATTACCAATGACTACTTTTTTATGAAAAAATCCTAAATTTAAAAACATAGTTTTTTGATTAATAAGTTAGTAATAGTTAATAAACATTATATTTTTGAGATATGCGCTATGATGGCCGAGGACCAAAAAGGGTGTACTAAAGTTTTCTTATTTAATCGATTTCATTCCTTAAAATGCCTTATAGATAAAAAATGATAGCGACAATTCTTAATAGGCATTAATATTTATTTTACTGATTGACCATTAAATTATACCAAAACTGTGCCTCAATTTTTAGATGCGTAATTGAAGTGAAACTGCGAAACATCTATTCTGTGTTTGGTATTCGCTTAAACTATGAAGGCGCAAGCGATTTCAACAGGCGCAAACATATACTTTTGAAAAGTGAGCAAAGCAAACTGCAGGGTTTAAGGCCAAATAATCCCACCAGCTAATTTGCCAATAATTAGTTATAAGATAAACTGACAATATTTTTCCATTTGCGGTGGATGTTTTAAACACATACATACAGACACATTATTGAGTCACGTATCCCTCTTTAAGAGCAAGAACAACAACGAATGCTTGGTAATTCCGCAATGAATATATAAGGGGTTGGTGCTTATTCTGCCACACCAGCATTATATTAACTACAAATTATGACTAATTGCGTAAATAAAATGTGATAACTTACACTATTTTCTTGTAATGCCACTTTTTTTTAAATTTGATAACTATTTTTATTTAAGTTTATTTTTAGCGCAAACTGATAACTCGATGTAGTTATTTATTTTACAAGTTACATTTAATTAAATAAGAAAATAAATGTGAATATACGTACTGGTGTCAGTTATGAATACAAATCAATAGGCGAATTATATTCGTACTGACATACAAATGATACAGGATAGAGTTTAGCACTCGTGAATAATTTACTCCATATTGCATGTTAAGATAAGCGGAACGAAATATCATTTCAATTATGCAGTAAATATGAGATTTCCTTGCAGATAATTGTCCATTTACTTTAATTATGGTGAAAAAGTAAATGCCTTAACCATGCGTGACTTGCAAGTGTAGCTGTAATTAAACGAGTACAGCGAATATGTGTCTCAGCAATTTTCCAATTTTCTTAATCCCTTCAAATACAAAGTAGGCAAGACTTGTGAAAATAACTAGCTGCACTAATTTATAATTGTTTTCAATGTAAATTTTATTAAATTAATATTACTGTATATAAAATATATCATTATATCTTTATATATAAATTAATTTAGATATTTTTCATAATTTTGTTTACAAATTTTGTATACATATATATATATATGTGTATATGTACATATATATATATGTATATATATATATTAATTATTATATACTTTTTTGTATTTACGAATTATGAGAGCGGGATTCCAATCCAAAATTCTTTGTGGTAGAAACTAAGATTTTCATTAGAATTCAAAATGTGATTTTTACACAAAACCTTGTTCCTTTATGTTATTTATTAATATACTGAATTTTAATCACGATTTATTTTGACATGAATAGAACATACGAACAAACTTGTATCTCTATTAGACGGAAGCCACGCATTTCATGCAATTTATGGTTCAATGCCATCTCTGATAAATCAGGTTCTGCTTATTGTACACCACTGTTAATATAAGTTTCACAATAACAAGCTATTTAACCAATTCCAGTCTACAATAAGAAAATTGTTACTATTGAGTAAAAGAACGTAATTTTGAAGTAAGTTAATATAAGCACCATTAAATAATATGCATATATTTAAATATACCTGGTTGCGGTTAATTTACACACACACACACACACACACATATATATATATATATATATATATATATATATATATATATATATATATATATAATTTATTAGGTATTGCTTACCTATATAGAGCTAATTTAAAAGTAACAGAATGATATGTTAAAATCAGCGTGAACTATAGGTAAAATCTTATAAAAATAGACGTTTCGAACTTACTGGCGGCTTGCATACGCATTCTAGATTGCATATTCGAACTTTCAAACGTTTCTCAACTAAATTTATCACGGGTTTGGGGGGTACTGCCGAGACAGCAGGAAGTACGAAAAACGTGTGTGTATGACACTACAACTTTCGTTTATGTTGAATTAGGCATATCACGCTTGTCTGATTTTACATTATTTGCTGCTAGACACGTGATAACTGATACGCACATTGCTGGAATAATTTTAAAATAGAATAAGAATCACGATCATGAATGATTTACCCATTCTATGGTTAGTGTGACACCAACAAATGGAAAAAACTGTTGTTACTAATTATTTAAAACAACCGAGTCATTTGTTGAAATTCCAAAATATACTGATTCTGGATACATAATTACTGATACGCATATTGCCGGAATAAATTTAATATAGAATCAGAAACAAGATCATGAATGATTTACCCATTCTATCGTTAGTGTGACACCAAAAGAAGGGAAAAAAAAGTTGGTATGGTACATAGAAGGACCGAGACATTTGTTGAAATTCCAAGATTCACTGATTCTAGATATTTGATAACTGATATGCATATTGCTGCAATAATTTTAATATAGAATCAGAAACATGATCATGAATGACTTACCCATTCTATCGTTATTGTGACACCAAAAGAAGGAATAAAACTGTTGGTATGAAACTTAGAACGACCGAGTCATTTGTTGAATTTCCAATATACACTGATTCTAGATACATAATAACTGATACGCATATTGCCGGAAGAAATTTAATATAGAATCAGAAACTAGTTCCTGAATGATTTATCCATTCTATCGTTAGTGTGACACCAAAAGAAGGAAAAAACACTGTTGGTATAATTTTATAGAAGGACCAGAGTAACTTATCTATGTTGAAATTCCAAGATTCACTGATTCCATGATGTTTGATAACTGATAGCCATATTGCTGCGCAACTCAATTTTATGATAGAATCAGAAACATGATCATGAATGACTAACCCATTCTATCGTTAATGTGACATCAAAAGAAGGAAAAAAACTGTTGGTATGGTACTTAGAACCAACGAGGCATTTGTTGAAATTCCAAGATACAGTGATTCTAGATACATAATAACCGATACGCATATTGCTGGAATAATTTTAATATAGAATCGGAAACAAGATCATTAATGACTTACCCATTCTATCGTTAGTGTGACACCAGAAGAAGGAAAAAACTGTTGGTATGATACTTGGAACGACCGAGTCATTTGTCTAGAGTCTAAGATTCACAGATTCTAACAAAATGGTTGAGTGCTTGATATTTGATTGCTTCAAATAAACTTTCTTCTCAAATGTTGCTAATTAATTAATATCGTCGAATAATGTGTTCAAATTTCACCATTTTATGCGATAAATTAAAAAGAAGTAGATTTTAAATTATTGAAATTATTAAAATTATTTACCTCAATAATACATTTTGGCGATCTAAAATTCCCATTGTTTAGGAGGACTTTAATCTTTTCTATAATTAAAATATCCAGAATATATTTTAAAATTATAACTATTGCATAATAAATATGCAATTATTATGGAAAACTCAGATGGCTAGTTTTGGGAAGCTTTTTTAACTAGAGGACCCTAAATTCGTTTCAGGTCAGTGATCTGCATAAATTATAAAATTCCATACTCCTAAACTGTTTACTCAAGCTGAAACCATGTGTAAATGAAACCGACTATTCGATTAAAGCTGAATTTTCGCGTTAAAACCGTAGATATTTTCACCGTGCTATCGGTCCAATTTGTAAACTATCCATATTCGTAAATTCTAAACGTTAAACTCTATCGGAAAATATAACATTAAATGATTAAATGTGAATTTGCCTATATTATGTGCTTTTCTTGAAATTTTTTTGCATTTTTAGATGCTGTTTATTAATTTTATTTTTAATGCCATAAATGTACATATAGGCTTCAGGATTAGAATGCGCTAAGCCTCACGATCAGGATGACATGCTTAAATGAAATATTTAAAATTAGTAATTAATACACTGGTTGGGCTTAATTTGATTCAAAAAATGATCTCATGGTTTGCCCATGCCACAATTTCAGATGTAAATACATACGTCTGTATAAAATGATGTTTTGCGATTTTTCCAGTATTAATTTTGTAAAATCGTAACATAAGATAAACGAAATTAAATTTTTCAAATAAATATTTTGGTGAAATACCGGGCAATGTAAAATTAATTTATATATATATATATATATATATATATATATATATATATATATATATATAAAATGCGTAGCATAAGTTTGAAAAATTTAATTAATTAGGTAAACCGGTTTCATCCTTACTGGAAGCTCGTCAATTACTTGCTAGAAATTAAGTGACAACGAAGCGAACCAGGGAACATTGGATTTGTGTGATACCTTCATTCACTGCACTTCTTTTGCAGCGCATTTCTCAAGGTTTTCAATTGGATACCAATTTATATATGTTGTCAACCTTCCATTCAGGTGGATTAACCTGAATTTCTAAATAACTATTCATGAAATTGTATTGTAGAGACTGTATTATTCAACATGCAAAAGTGATATTGAATTGAAAATTTTAAAATGTGATTTTGAATATTCACATCTTGACAATATAAATTGAATTTTGCCTAAGGAAGAAAATGCAACTTGTCCTTTTTTGGGGGACTTGTCGAGTACTTTGGAATATTATCGCGAATGGCGTTCCAACGGCGGTATATTTGGTTTGGAATCATATACTCTTCCTCCGCGCCATCCCTATGGACATAACTTGCAATTTTCAATTGTAAAACAGTTCAAGTTTTTTTGTCAGCTTCTACTTTATTATGGACCTCTTTGGCATCCCTTTAGGCTTAAAGGTCTAAGTAGCTCTTCCGTGTCTTTAATTATGAAACCGCCAACATGCTCACTCTGCATCAGATTGAATTGAAGAATTTATAGCAGCATTTTGATCAAATTGTTTTTCATTACATGCTATAATGTGAACAAGATGACAAATGCAATCACTAAAGAAGACCAGGTTTTTCCTTAATGATAAATCGTCAGGTAATCACCTAGATTTTCCAAGATGTAGGCACATACGCTTTAGAGTCATGCTACTATCCTCAGTGCCGATTTGGCTGCGCCTTAGTGGAAAAAAATTATTCTGATTAGACTTTCGTTCAGATGCAGGCCTACTCGCTTTTGGGAAATTTATACTAGTTTACGCGACAGAAAGCGAATAAAACCTCCAATAATAATTAGTTCTATTGAACATTTTTGAAAAGGAGCGACAGCGCAACCATGTTGTTTGGTATTTGGTTACACGCAGACGAGGCTAATAGTCGCCAGTTAAAAAAATGAAGATAAATCTTGGAAACATGCAGCCCTATCCTGTTGTTGGAAATTTATATTTGTTTACACGACAAAAATCGAATAACTACTCAACCATTAATCAATAAGAGTAAATGATCATTCAGCATAGCCTGTCTTAGATAGTTGATGCTACTATGTATTGTCACTGGTAAATATCGACCTAGGTAATGACAGCCAACGACGATGTCCAATCGAGTTGAGCCACCGTTTAGATTTTGTTACAGACTATGGCGTGTCAGCATTCTTTGCCATTAGGAGGGAAGGTTATATAGTGCAGCTTGGTAGTGGTAATGAGGTGCAGAAACATAGCCGACTGACCACCTGGTTAATAATGTGCATTTGTTGAGCGATTTTAGATTAACCACGGTTTAAAATTTTTAATTAAATTTTGCTATTTGAGCGTTGTTTAAGATTTAATTAATTTGTATACATCTATTTTATTTAATTAAATTCTTGTTTCGATCATGTGGCCAAACATTCCGACTTATATGTCTTAACTTATAATTTAATTAGTCTACTTTATAGAATTTAGGGACTAAAGGTAATTCGATCACAAAATGCTGGAGCAACCAGTGGTGGCTCAACAGGCGACGCCCACTGCGGTATTTTTGGCATCGCTTTCGACCTAACGTTCTTCCAAGTTGATCGTACAATATGTCACCTTGGAAGGTGACATGCCTAATTGAAACTGTTGAGCCACTATTTTGAATATATGGATTATTTGGCATTTAATAATGTGGCAATGACAATTTTCCATGACGACCTACTTTGTTATGTTTAGAAACTTGAAACGTTGTTGGTCGACATGGGGCGACATAGGCAAATTTGTTTTGGACTGTTACACTCAGCAAAATTGACACCAAAGTCATGTACGGCATGTAATCACATTTGTTTATAATTCAGAAAAAGCTTTATTTATTACTGTGAATAGAACTGGATAAAATGTCTATATAGCTATATATATATATTATTATATATATATATATATATATATATATAGATATAAAAGTAATTATATATCTGGATTTAAATTTAATAATGTTGTTATATTACGATCATATATTGTTACGCGTCAGATGTGTTACCACTAGCATAATCAATTGAAAACCCAAAATGTATAAATATGTATTATTGTATAAATGGCCTGTATCCACTTTGTTATTAATGTGTTCTGTATTTCTAATTATATATATATATATATATATATATATATATATATATATATATATATATATATATATATATATAGTTTTGTTATGTTGTACGACGACTGGTTAAATAATTTGATTGGTGTTTACTTCAAGCTCGTAAACTTAATAATGTCAATTCCTCTTTGCATTCACCAGACGCTAGGAAATTACAGAATGACCTCCCCTTGGTGAGAATGGAATCAAGATAATTTTAATACACCATTCCCAAATTTCTGTCACAAAACATACAAAAAGGATGGTACCAGAACAAGCTAAATTGAGATAAGAATTTCCGATAAGCGAGGGTCGGAAATATATGTTGAAAACGAAGTACTGGGAGAACGGTTCGAGTAGTGTTTAAAGGATCTAAGTTAATATATAAAGTAAAATAACAAGTAATAAATTATTAGATAATAATAGATCCAAAACAATTAATTAAGCGATGATTAAATACTCTTCTACACTACCTTTAAGTAAATTTTAATTCAACGTTCTTACACTTTTATTGTAGCTTTTTTCTAATTCCGATTCATGCAATCCTCATTTCTTACCCTTGTTTATCGTCGTATTCCAAGCGTAGCCAAGTGATATTTACACTGCTGTTTTATGCATTTCATTATATTTGGATTTAAATTCAATTATGTTGTTATATTACGATCATATATTGTTACGCGTCTAAAGCCAGCCCATTTCAGTGTGTTCCATTTGTACAACATCATGTTTAATATATGATCTTTCATTATAACTGAATGTATATGCAGTTCTGTGTTCCTCTCTTCTGACCATAATTGGGAACAAGGTTTTAAACTCATACATGGCGTATCCGTCCCTACAAGGATTTTCATGCAATTCTGATGTGTCTAGTGATTTAGTTTTCAACATTTGTTTGGTAATCTTTTACTTAGTGTAGGGAATGATTTTCCATTGTTCGTATATTTTATGTTTATGCAACGCCATGTATCCAGCTGTTTGGTTTGACGTTCGGAATTATCATCAATTTACAAACCTCTCGCATTCTATCAGAATTTACATATAACCAATAAATATGAAATTTATTTATATCATTCGCCATCGTTGCTCATATTAACATAAAAGAGTACCCGTTTGAAATCAGTGCTTTGCAAAATCTATTTAGTTCTATCACTGTATATTTTATGCCGGTTAGTCTCAGGCTTCTAATTATCGTTGATTATGAGATACGTGAACAAAAATATATTTCCTTTAAACATCTCTGTCTAATTTTATACAATTTCTACTTAAAACAACTTTCGGAAACGGTAATTCATCGCATATTTGCTTTTAAATCGTAAATTTGATATCACGCACTTGACTAATTAAGTTTAGGATCCAAATAATGAATAAGTTATCCAATACTCTAGGAAACAATTTGGGCATTAGTAGCGTGATATCCGAAAGTGTTTCGTCAATTTAGTTCATGACGACGTCCTCAACCTGAACTTCAAATTGTTATCACATTGGAACATCTCCAAGTTGTCCATAAAACTCATTACTAAACATAACCCAAATGAATTCCATGTACGCGTTCATCAACCCCGCTGCATGTAGAACTTCTATGTTGATTACTTAAAATATTTCCCAGTTATCAAACAGGAAGTGCCGAAAATATTGTATTTCCTAGGTTAGTAGTATGTAGAAATCAATGCGAAATTAGCTCTACACGAAGAGAAGATTGACTAGAACACATGGGTTGGTATATGACTGATAATTGAATGCTAAATGCAGCCTGTTTGACGCATCCGATGAGTTCTGAAGCTGCGACGCATATAAGGCCCGGTTAGAGCCCAGCTTTCAGCGATTCCAAAAAGTAATCGATGAATGCCCAATAAGGCCGAAAGTTACGAACACTGATTCAAGAAAGCTCACAACAATCTAAATTTCACGACCGAGAATGAACTGGACGATTACCTATCATTCATGGATGTATCACTACAGCAAGCAATTAAGGACACATTTAAAAATAAATTAACATATATCAATCTGGTTTGTATGTTATTTCTATCATAGCAGTTTGTTCCATTTCGATAAAAATTATCAATAATTCAGCGAAATTTTCCAGGAATGGACAAACTAGTTAGAGCAGATTGAAATGGTGACGAATTTTTTGAGTCAAAAACATGTCTAATGTCTAACGGCTATCCTTAACAATTAATTGAGTCAATTGTTAAAATAAGCAATAGAACAGAGCACATTTCTTTACCAGAAAAGCAAGCAATTTTCCTAAATATTCCATATGAGGGGTACGTTGTTTACCATGAAATGCAAAATTAAGTTGCAGCGGCTTTAACACGCACATCTATTGCAGCTAATACATGTGCACTATACGATAACAAAATTTCCTTTGCTCGAAATTAAGTAGAAGTGGACGTTATTATCGATTTGGATTATTACTTATGAATATGTATGTCAATCAACTTACGCAGGCACATCTACCAGATGATTACAAATGAGAAAAAGAATATTGCGTTTTATAAACATCTGCCAAATTAAAAATTTAATACGCGTCTGGATTTCCGCAAAACACCATTGAAATCTCGTACGTATGTTTTTGTGATGTGACAGATAGGATAATTACCAACTGAAATAAAAGAAATAAGGCAGCAACGTATGAAGATTTGTGGATATACAGAGTTTAGCAATATATATTCAAGCTGAAAAAGCGTGTTCGTCCATTGGATGTGACCTGGAAGTAATCCATAAAAATAATTGGTCGTTCCTCTATTGTTCAATTCGTATACGTCTTTATTGATTCCTTGTGAAGCTGTTCTCTATATATATATACTATATATATATATATATATATATATATATATATATATATTTATATATATATAAAATAATTAACCATTTATTAATCTATCCGTTCATCCATCAGTCCTGCAAATTTCGATCTATCTAAAATTTTTGTTACCCTTTCCATACTTGTCTATCTATATTTATACTTCTGTTTATTTATCTATATATAACGTCTGTTTCATTTCTTTTAGCTATATATATATATATATATATATATATATATATATATATATATATATATATATATATATATATATATATATATATATGTCGATTAATTAATTGTCATAAAACTTATTTAGATGGTTATACTTATTAATTGATCTTGCAGATGTCTAAATATAGTGATCGTCGTTTTCGTTTTTTAAAGAAATTTTTCCGTACATACTGCGAAGTTGTTTTTAGTAAATTACAAGTATGACCGAAATGATACATTTGAAATACCTTTCACAAATATGTATCGTTCCTGCTAGCTTCTCATCAGTAGGTGGTGATAACCGTTATTTTAAAAAGCCTGAAAATATGACATAAACACTTATCCTGTTAAATTTAACAAGACCGACTGCGGCAAGACTACCGCCAGTCGCACGTTCTACCGCGTTTTGACATTCCGTGGTCATCAGTAGAAAACAATGGAAAATTAAATAGTGAGGATCAGACCACAGTTCATAAAGCAATAAAGCAAAACGAGATATGCAGCTCTCCCCCATAGAAATCGTTTATACATTGTGCTTGACTAGGAATATCGGCAGAAACACATTTACGCATTTCGAACATAATATTTTGTCAGTTTTCGCCAAATAATATAAGTTATACATTCAAGGAAACATTGACTAGGCGAGATCGAAAAAAATTGACTAAAGCTTGCGAAGTGACCATAAAAAAATTTAATTTAATCAGCTACAAAGAGATTGCTAATAATGTAATGAATAGAAGCTAGGTCGATTTTGTTAGGAACTTGTGACAAATTACACGATTGGTAAAAGAAGCAGCCTAGTTTCTCGCAGCAAATATAATATATCTGCAATAATTACTTAAATTTAAGATGTATAATTGTTTATGTTAAAATTTAAAAACAAATACTTTAGCGTTAGCTAATATGGAAATCACCTTGATTTCATTTTGTATTGAAATAATTTTGTTACGTGTCAGGATAATTAAAGTTTGCGGTACACGTTATTCTTAAAATAAATTCTTTAATTCAACTTTTTTAATACACATTAAAAACGTACAAAATGCAAATAATTTATCAAAGAAAACAAATTCACGAATACAAATAAGTAAAACTAAGTTTTTATACGTGGTTTCTTTGGCTTGACTAAAGTTGTAAAATTTTATTTATTAATAAATTTTAATGAATCTAAATATGCTATGCACGTTATAATGTGTAAAGATAAAATATAGTAATACGCTTTAGACATATTTAATTAAAATAGAATATCTTTAATTTAAAGCTTTGTTATTAATGTAACACATTTTGCAATTAATAACGAAAAAATATATCAACTAAACTACTTTAATGGGAGAAATAGTAAAACACTGCTTATATACTTTTGTGTTTGACTTAATATTACTAGGCCGCTTATTTAGATGAATGGTACCATTTTATGAACAATCAATTATATTCATTGGCTTTTTATATTTAGAAACACGCAATCTGTTTTCAAAAGAATCGTTGTTGGTCGTATTCCCTTAATTTCATTAATTTTCACAATGATAGTTATCGTCATATTCCTCTTTTATTTGAGAGGATAATACAATGGGCATTTTAGTGATATCCGCACTCCACATGCTGATAAGCATTTTTTTATTTTTTGCAGAAAATAATTAGAATAGTGCGTCGTTATTATTTTAACTATGTTCGCATATGGTGAAATTCAAATAAGCTTATTTTTACTGGCTTAAATATAGTTTATAACTTTTAAATAACTAATGTCCTCATACATTTAATGTTTTGGTGGTAGTGTTTTTCCTGAATGAATTCCGATGAAAAACTTAATAAGGCTTTCTGCTACATACATTAGATCGCATCATTATTTGTTATATTAAAAGTATTTGGACGAATTTATGTCAAGTACAAAATTCAATGTCTAATATCAATATAAACACATAAATAAACGGAGAACTGTATCGCACTGACAATATGTTACAGACAATCCTTTGTCAATAAAACACGTTGCCCATGCTAGGCCACTGGGCTTCTGGTTGCATTTAGATTTCTCTAGACTTCAGTCGATCAATATCAATTTTGGTTATTGCACGTTAAGCTTGGTGTTGACAATTTATTGTTTTCGCAATGAATGCAGATTTCTTTTAAAAAACTTTTATGTTTAGGCCAATATATGGAAAATCGGATCAGACGTTTTGTGCACGCCAATTCTAAGTAATAATTGACAAATGTATTAGCCACAGATTTTCTGTACTAATACCGTGCCTTTTTATAACTAATAAGTTATTGTCCCCAGTTATCTTTACTTTGAATTATTTCCGAGACCTAATTGCGTAGTAGTACTTATCTCAACTCATAAAGAAACCTTATTACATGTGATTAGCTGTAGACTGACGATGAGAAACGAAAGTGCGTCTCGAATATAATTCAAAATAAAAAAGAACTGGAAAGATCACTTTTTAGTCAAAACTCGAGTAAAGTCCAATACTTATATTCCTGATTGCACATTAAGTTGTTTGTTTTTAACGATATTTACGTTTTCTGTGTAATTCTTATGCTTAGTTAAAAAATCCTACATTATCTAACCAAATACTTGATATTTTGAAGCGTAGTTCGGCCAGACATCACGAGAGGCATTCATCATCGGAAGAACATTTTGGGTCTGTGCTGACTTTAGTATTTTCCTTTGGTCTTGACAGAATTATTGTGCATCTTTGCAGGCAATGCCTAAATGAGACATGCGTAGTTAGGAAATACTTGTGTAAAGTACACGCATTTTCAGCCTGTTCTAACAAATCCGAGTGCCTCGTCATGTTTACAAAAAAAACCATTTTGATCATGCATATTACACAGTCGCGTCATAAGAATTAATTTAAAGCGGACACACATTCTCAGACTGTCCAATTAACAAATTTAATCTCATTTATCCTGCAAAATACAGTAAAACTTAGAATGAAACTTCTCGCTGATGATGAAGGTGTTACATCGTTAAGTTGCTACGCTTTATGTAATTTAAAATAATATTAATAAAACTCATCTATCTAGAATAAAAAATCGTTTGTCAATAACGACCTGTATAATTGAATAATTTATCAAAGATAAATATCGACGAAAAACTTTGGCATAATGAAATTAAGAACGTGAAAAAAGAAAACAAATAAACAAGTTAGATTTGGATGGAAGTATTTTTCACATTAAAAATATACAAAATAATTGTGTGCTATTTTATTGTACTTTCTGTGTTATCATTTGTGTGAAAATTGATCGAGCTCTGAGGATCACTACAAGAAGGAGCGCTGGAAGCATCAGAACAACACGAAATAACTTCGAAAATAATTTTAATTTAATTAAATTTTATAAAAAAAATGATAGTTTGCGTACAGAAATATATTGAGCATCAAAAAGGAGACAACATACAATTAATATTGTCTAATGTAAATTACCGTTGCTTATCGCATAAACACGACAGCCTATCCAAACGGGTACTTCTCGAATCATCGCTTTCTTCAACCACATATTTTAAAATTTGTGCAAAAAATTAAATCATAATATCTGTATCAATACTTAATTGCAGTTAAGATTGTTATACATCAACGTTCACTGTAAGTAAATTTATCAGAGCAGAGCTAACTTAATATGAGATATCTCTAAGTAGATAACTGAAGTAATGGCGTAGCATAGGACCAAGGCGGCATTTACGGACAATCGGAAAAAGTAATCATCATAAATTTGAGAAAACTGGCCAAGATTTTGCCTTTTCATAACGAAAATATTTTAAATTATGCACCGAAAACTGAGTAGGCTTTAGCAGGTTTTGAACAATTAACTTCTGTTAATTTGTGATTAACAGTAACTTTTAATGCACATATTTAATATTTAAAACAGAAAAAAGAAAAAAATTAGCTTGGAATGCCATTCTTGTCGATAGCTTATCATTTGCGTGTACACGTGTAAATTTGAGCAACCAATAATGTATCTTAATAGACATTATGTTGCTTCCGATTAACAAGTTTATAAAAAATTTCAAGTTCAATTTTTTAAATGATAGAAAAACTATTTTTCTAAATTCTATTTTTTTCTTTTGCTACTCTGAGGCTTATTTTGTATGCTGTACAACTGCGTATACAATTTGGCACTTCATGTTATCATCCAAAATTTAAAATCTTAAATTCGCCATTATAATTTAACTTTTAAAACGTGTAATATAAACGAAAAAAAATATTTCATATCGTAAAAATGCATTTTAAATTATCAAAAATTTGCATAATAAATGAATAAATTAAACGTCACAAAGTTTGTTTAAATTTATTACATGCCTATTTATCCCGATACTTTAAAGGATATTAACATAGGTACTGCACACTTATCGTTATATGTTGGACATGCTGTACCTTAGAGGACCTAAAATATATTCCAAACACAACCTGAAAAAAGTTTTAATCTCATGTACACATATGTAACGCGCTTATTGTTAATTGTACATTTCAATAATTTATACGCACGAGTATATGGCAGTCATAAAGTCAGTATGAATAAGTAATTCACAATTACTTTAATCAAGGCCGCGACAAATGGCATAAATAACTGACCCACTATTTAGATACATTTTTTAGTATAGACTACTATTGTGTAGTGTGGAAAAGGCAATTAATCCAGTAGAGCGGATTCGTACTTATTGGAACTCATCACGTACATTTCAAACCTGGTCACGTCTGCTATGTGACTTTAATTAAATTATTTTTTCTGATCACCCAAGGAATTATTGTTTGTTTAATTATATAAAGTGTCTCACAACACACACACACAAACACACACACACACACACACACATATATATATATATATATATAAGTATAAATCTATATAATTTCCTCAAGTGTATTGTTGTTTTTTGAATAATGTCGAATAACCTTTAGCAAGTTAGAACTTCGGGTTTTATGGGATTTAAAATTTATTCTGAAGCAAATGTAACCAGGTTCCTGTGCCGTTCGCGGAATAAGGAGGGAACCGGTCTATTGGGTGAGTTGTCTTTGCAACCTGATGCACTTTTGAGTTTATTCCGCTAATATATATATATATTCTTTATTATGTCCATTGCCTTCGTATATTACACAGTATATTTCTAATTAGGAAGAAAAAACATGACTATTGCGCGGGTGGTGGTAACAGTTCTTTTAATCAAATATGCGAGCTAGAAGTAAAAACCAATTTCCTTTTATGTAACCAATCGTCGAACAACATCAAAAAACTACCGCCAGATGCACGCAATGACACGTTTCGACTTTCCATGATCATCATCACAGTACGACGGGAAAGTGAATAGCGAAGATCAAACCGCATTTCATATATATATATATATATGGAAAGAAAAATTAGATATGCGGCTCCCACTCTAGTAGTCTCGAATATATTTCCATGACTGAAAATGTCCGCTGCACCATTTCTTTTCAGTCATTAACATAAACTGAGTGCAACTTTCGCCAAAAATAAATATATAGGCAACACAATTTAACAATAATTAGTTTTGCGTGTGACGAAAGGTGCAATCAGCTTATGTTATTGAATACATATAAATTTTGTAGCTGACATTTCCAGGAAATTACAATGTTGAGAGACAACTAGAGGTGAGAGCCCCATATCCCATCTTGATTTCCATATATATGCAATTCGGTTTCATCTTCCCTAGTCCTTTTGCCGCCGTACTTTGATGATGATCATAGAAGTTCGAAACGCGTCGGTGCGTGCGACTGACGGTAGTTTTGCTATGTTGTTTGACGAATGGTTAAATACAATGGGATTGGTGTTTACTTCCAGATCGCAAAATTGATTTAAAGAAAAGTGAACAATGGCCATTTATATCGAAACTCCTAAACTTCACTTTACACTCTTTCATTTGTATACTTTCCGGGTATACATTTGATTATGTGGATTTCAACTAATCGAAGTAGGTTTTCTTCTATTTCTTGTTTGGGCTGATTAGTAAGTTTGTGTGTGTATGTGTCTGTGTCTGTGCCTGTTTGTATGTAAAGGTCTTTCTCGCTGTATTGTAAAATGACGTCTGAGATATGGTCTATCTTTTATTGATCGCTTGAGTATAAACCAACTGTTCGCATGGTTGGCTGTTACGTGTACGAATGATATTTTTCCGAGTGTAATCTTTCGTTACCACTTGTTGCGCAATTTTGTTTTCTCCACTTTGTACCAGCGCAGGTGCGAATTGCAGTATTGAATGCTCATATTGCTTCGAAATATCGGTCTTCATATATGCAGCTTTTTTCCTCTTCAGTTTGTTGCCAATCCGATCAAATTTTTGTTGAGTCTGGTCAAGAGGGGTGTTTGGTCTTGCCTGGATGCTAGTAAATATTTGTTGGATTATGTGATTCGCGGTCAGTCGATTAGAATATCACGTTGACGAAACTTTTGAATATTTAGGCCAGGTCTTTTTTTGTTTTATATAAATGGCTTCATAAATATGTAAAAAAATTTCTGATTTTGCTTTATTTAGAATTGATAAATTGGTCGAATTGACTGGGTGCCCCGTTTCCAAAATTTTTTAATAAATTTCTGCGGTAAGTAATCCTGGAAATTGTTAATCAATTGCTTCTTCGTACGTCCAATATATGTGCTACCGCACATACATGAGAATTTATAGACTATGAATGATTTGGAGAGAATAAGAAACCAACCTCCTGATTCTCTGGGTACTAAATGGAAACATTCTCCTTAGTTATTATATTTAACCGCCGTACAGTTTTAGAGGTCGTTACGTCGCCTCTAAATGGTCAGTTTAAGAATTCAAACAGTACATCAAACATAAAGATGATTAAAAAAATATCGGATCAAGAATAAATTCAATTCTGAAATAAGATGGAAAAAACGTCTTATCATCGATGGCTAAATCATAGAAGAAATCCAAAAGGCAAAACCCTTTGCAACAAATACCGCAAGATTGTACGGTAAACAAAAATCCCATAAAGCCTTGACAGCCTCAGGAGCTCCCTTGATGCGGCCCATTATAACAATGACCAATGCCTCAAAACATAAACAAACTAAGTTTCTCGCAAAATACTTCAACCAATAGGAAATGTCATAAATAAAAACACCATCAAGGACTATTTTGAGCTAGCAGAATAACTAAAAGGAAAACACTTTGCTTAACATCTCATCCGTATTTATGAACATTTTAATGGATAAGACACCGACGATCTTGCGTGACCTGATTAAAAATGAGATTTACGATTTTCCTATAGACACCAATGACATCAAAGTCCTCATATTAGCATGTACAAAATCCGTGCAATTTAATATTTGAGGGGAAATACTACTGTCAGATCAATGGTGTAGCTATGGGAAGTTGCATTGCACCTCCCCTGGCAAATGTATACATGTATCATCTTGAAAAAATGAGCCTAAAATGTATAATTGAACAGTGCGCACTCTACAGAAGGTATGTAGATGATTAATTGTTGATCATCACAGATGCAGCAGACCCATGAGAAATCCTCAAGCAAGCCAATGAACTCGATCTAGACATCAACTTCGCTCTCGAGGTAGAGAAAGACAATAGTTTTCCTTTCATTGACATCAAACTTAATCGAGAAAAAAATGAGGATTTGAAACTGGCCATACAGAGAAAACATACTTTCACCGGGCAATACCTTCATTACAACAACAGTGTGCCAAAATCCCACAAATGAAACTTAGTTAACAACATAGCGTGCAAAATCAGGAAGATCTGCTCTTAATACAAGATCTAGGAAGAACTGGGCAAACTGAGGAAAACTTTTCTAATGAACAATTACCCAGAGCGGTTCATTTGATGTCAACATCTGACCACGGCAGATACGCACTAGAGAGGATGCGGTCAAGTAGGTTTTCCTAAACTTAGCATTTAGAGGCGACGTAACAACCTCAATAATTGCAGTAAGTGCAGCTAAATAGAATAATTAAGGAGAATTTTCCCAGTTTTAAAGTTAATATCTCATTTACAACACAAAGAATCATGAGGTTGGATGCCAAAGATTAATTGCAAACTCTCTCCAAAACATTCATAGTGTACAATTTCTTATGTGCGTGCAATAGCACATATATTAGACGTATGAAGAAGTAATTGATTAATAGAATCCAGCACCATTTACTGCAGAAATTGCTTTAAAAAGCTTGGCACCTTGAGAATAATCCGCAATTGCCTATCATATATTGGAAACTGGGCATCCAGTCAATTTGATTAATTTCTCAATTCTACATAAAGCAAAAGCAGAAAATTTTTTACATATTTATGAAGCCCTTTATATAAAAAAACAAAGTCCTGACCTAAATATTCAAAATTTCATCAATATGATATTCTTAACGACTGGCCGGGAATCACACAATCCTACAACTTTTTACTAGCATCCAGGCATGACAAGAATCAACAAAAATTCCATCGGATTGGCAATTAACTGAAGGGGAAAAACAGCTGCACATACGGAGACAGAAATTTCGAAGAAATCTGAGCATTCAACAATACAATCCACACCTGCGCTGTTACTAAGAGAAAACAAAATAGCAGAAAAGGCAAAAAGAAAGACTTTAGTCAAAAAAATAACATTCGTGCACGAAACAGCCAACAATGCGAACAATTGGTTAACTCTCAAGCCATCAATACAAGAATGACCAGATCTCAGACATCACTTTGCTATACATCGAGAAAGACATTTACATGCAATCAGGCACAAAAACAAAGACAAATATACATACACACTTACTAATCAGACCAAACAAAAAATAGAAGAAAAAACGAGTCAGATTTGTTGCTACCTACATAATGAAACGGAAACCCAGAATGTGAATAAATGAAAGATTGTGAAGTGAAATTTAGTAATCTCGAAATAAACGACCATTATCGACTTTGTTATTAATGCGTTTTTCTTCCTAATAAGGAATATATATGTATACATATACCAAAATCCGACAAGTACTTAATGATTAATAGCCATAGTGCTGGTACTATTTATTCGATATATATATATATATATATATATATATATATATATATATATATATATATATATATATATATATATATATAATGTAGAGTGAGTTACCGTTGAAGTCCAATTCACGAGTCTTTATATGATGTTCACTTCACTGCAGCAGGTTTACACATTCGTCCTATAATCCCACAGTCCTCACAGAAATATATGGTGTAAAAAGGGCCTAACTCCCGCTCCTACTGATGAGTCGCCAGTAAGCACGAAACGAATGTGCATGATGTTAAGATTTCCGTTAATGCAGTCCTTGTTTTATCTTTCTGGTCACAATTGAACTAATTTGTTACTAGGTTCGCAACATCTAATACATACTTACATATACATTGTTTTTGCGCCACAAACAATATCTAACTGTTATAAATTGAATTGAATTATGTCATGATTACCGCGAAATGTGGTAGTTGATATCAATCAAGCTCAGTGTGTTATGAATTTACTAGAGTAGCATATGATCAGATATAGTTGTAATTCTCAATTTCGGTGAACTATAGCATACATTGAAATCCATCATGTTGATACCATGTACCGACTCGGCAACCATAGTGTTAGTATCATGTACATTTTTCTGTACTATAATGTTGGAATTGGGTACTGAAACAAAAGCCATAATGTTTGTATCCCTTTCAGACTCGGTATATATATTATATAGAGTGATTTAGCATCGAAGTCGCATTGTCGAGACCTTATGTGAGGTTACCTTACGTGCTGCATGCTTACGCATTCGTCTAGGAGATTGTACCGTCCGATAATCTTACTTAACTCACTCAAATATGTAGTGGGTTAGGGACGTAATACCGGCTCCTATTGATGAGTCGCCAGTTAGCACGAAACGAATTTGCACGAGATTATACTTTTCGTTCATGCTGTCTTTGGTTTATCCATCTGGTCATAATCGAACTAATTTGTTACTAGGTATACAACACCTGCTATGCATTTCGATGTTTAACTTATTCTAATGCAATTAAATTTATTCTAGTTCTGCCTTTATGGGCTAATTCAATACTGCATCCCCAGGTGCATATCATATTGTCCAGAAAGGTTGATCAAGGATTACCAGTGAGCTGTTCTATTAAGAAATCATGCAAATAGGCCCCACACGAAGGAAAGACTGGCTAAAAGCTCAAGTTGTTTTTTTGCCTTAAGGTGCATGCACATGTGACCTTGTTGGCATAGTGGATAAACAGCAAGACTCGTAAACTAACCTACACTAGTTAAAATCCCGGACACGTAAATTCTATCAAGTTTTAAATAATGGTCCAATAAGTATGAAACCGGTGAATTGCTACTGCTGTCTTATACTTTATTTAATTCTCATCCACTATACATATACGCGTGTGAGAAAGAAAAACGCTGCGCTGTAGAATAATATTCTTCAGGAAATTTCATTTCTGCAAGTATCTGTAGCTTGTGTTCTGGATACTTATGCCCATTCTTTGTTCATCTAATCATAACTGTAAATTTTTCGTAGCCAATATCTTTTTAACGAGACCTATGACGATATTTCACAATAGAAATTCCTTTCTCGTTAAAATGAGTCATCTATCATTTTCATTTTGAATGTGTGTAGTAAAACTAGCTGTGTTGTCTTCTTATAATTGTCCGTTTCTTTTGAAGCAATTTTGGTGAAGTTTCTTTCCGCATTTTGTTAGATTTCTCTTTTTTGTATTATATTTTGTACATATAAAGGAGTATTAATCTTAATCATTTAGATAAGTTCGAAAGTAAGTAGCATTTTTACTGATTTCTCCCAGTTAAAGGGAATAATTAACAATAAACTTACGTAGCCTGTGAGCAGGTACGTAATCAAAGTTTTTTGACATTATACACGTCTGTTTGTGAAAAATGCTGGTATTTTTATATTTTGAGCCTCTTATCTGAAATCCAAACGTTCGTTGTTTTAGGTACATTGAAATTTGCAAACTATTGATGGTATGGAAACCACAGAGGCTATATTTTCATGAATTCACAGATGTTTTATTTTATGTTGATCGCTTGGTATATTATTTCGTGAATGAAACAATTTGAACGATATTATGCATAGTATTTTTATTTATTCTCGTTATACCCCGAATTCAATACGTTACCGAAAATTATATTCGATAGAACAGCATGGATAACTCTTCCAGCTCAACGTTTCGCGAAGTTGGTTTTTAAATTATTCAATAGTCTTAGGTGAACAAATGTTGCGTATTGGATTGCACACATTGGTTAAGAGTACCCATTTGTAAGGTCTTGGAAAACTACTTGAATACTGCTCAGTCATATTTTATAAGTTTTGAATCGACCTTGAGGTTATTCAATATGTACTTAATTTGCCTAGTCTTGCAATATCTGATCACTTTATTTTTTAAGTTTATACATTGCAAATCTCATAAAAGACTCTTACTCTGCCACTCATAAATAATTGCATTATTCAAAGGGCGTTTAATGCTTAGATGCATTTTTGGCTTTTTAACGTATAGGATGTTGAAAAGGAGCATTACACTATAGACGTTAATTTCAACTGCAAGGTTTGCCACTTTAAAAGTATCCAAGTTGCTGGCCCGTTTAACATCTTAATCTGCGATAACTTGACCATAGAATGTATGACTATTTTTGCGGGTGTCTTTTCTATGAAATCATGAGCCATAAATAAATAACTCTCCTAGCAATGTTGCCATCGAAATGGTTAATTTAAAATTGCGCCAATAGCTAAGACTAACAGAAGACAACTCAGTGGGCAATTTATGAAACAAGATATGCGTTCTAGAAACAATTCATTATTCAAATAATGAAATTAAAATCACTAATTAAAGCTGTTTCGAAATAGAAGAGCATTTGTCTACAGTAAATGGTAAGTCTTATAGAAACTCATACCACACACGCTTGTCATCTACAGTAGTTGAACATACAGTATTATCGTAGCTTTATTTATTGTAATTAACTCAAAATTAGGCACACTTTTACTAATTTACAAAACCAATTATCCTAGCGACGCAATAAAATATAACTTGTAATGTAAATCCTTAGATTTAAGCATAGAAATATATTAATCTTGTTAGCATGTTATATATTAAACATTTCGAATTGGGTCTTTCTTTCGTAAGTCATTATAATGACTGCAGTATCTGAATGAGCTATTTCAAACCGAAAAATATGGTAAAATAGAATGTCATCCTACGGCATTTAAACCGCAAAAGTTACAGGCATTTATGTAAACAGCTCATATAGAACGAAAACTGATCATTTCGGAATTTAATCGGACATTCTAAGGTTAGCTCTTTCTTTTAGGACAACTTGTCACGTTCTCAATTTAAGCGAATGTCAATAAAACATTTTCTTGATGTTTACTTTGTTTCAGATTTATACTGTTTTTATAAAGGGCATCAATTTTACTCCTTTGTGTTAATTATGCTAACATGTATGCTATGCCCTCAAAATTAATTTCAACCAGGACAAATCTAAAATAAATTATTTGTGAATGCATTATAATCAAACGAAATGCACACTTTGCTGAGTACTTAACCATATTTAAATTCAATGGTATGGAAAAAGGGGAATTAGTTGATTATGTCTATTTAAATTTATAGAAGAAATCTTTTGGAACCGTTTAAAAAAACTCGTATATGATGTGGGGTGAATAACAATTGAATAGAGGAAATTTAACACACACACACACACACATACATACATGTTCACTTGCTATGTGTGAATTAGCTAACAGTGACGTAAGAGTAATCATATAAGTGTGAAATAATATGAAGCGTTTAGTTTAAGGCAATGAAGTAAAACGCATTAAAAATTGATAATTCTGCTAAACAGCGACATTTCCTTTAATATGCTCAAATAAATATGTCAGCTAATGATTGTAATACAGATGATGCATAGAAAAATGCACGCACAAATTTGCCACAAGTTGTTTTTTCCTGGTTCAAATCTCATTTTCAGACAAGCAGCTGATGTACGGCATAAAAAGACCAAACATCAGTGCACCTGGAAATGTGAAGGATTAAAGATTTTATCGAACTATTAGTGCTGTCAATTGTGCCGCACAAGAAAAAGGCGACAGGATAAAAAAAGAAGAAGTTCAGGGACGTTTGCATACTTAACAATATGTAGGCAAGTACTGACTCCGTTATCGAGATTATTAACTTGGTTAAGGCTTAAACATATTGCTTATGTGGCATTAATTACCAAGATTTGTATTCTCTTAACATTAAACAAGAAGGGTCTCATTTAAGACACCGCTAGTCACGAAAAGGCGAGAATTAATGGATTCAAATTTTTTTACCAAAATAAATGTGTCACTTTCAAAAAAACATTTATAATTAAACTGGCTTATTCAAGCTATAAATTAATTCATTGGAATTATTTATTAAAATGTATTTATAGTCATCTTAAACGCTTATCTGACGATTGTTTTGCTATGTTTTGCAACCGGTTAGATACATTTGCATTAGCATTTATTTCAACTTCCCAAACTTGGTTTAATGAAATTTTATCGCCCCTCGCGCAATCGAAGACAGTTTAATCCTAAACGATTGTTCTAAAATTGCTTGAAGTAGCGAATCATATGAATTGAATCATGTTGTAGCAATGATAATGCTACGTTGGTCATCGAAATACATTATATTTCACAACTCATAGTTTAACCAGAATCAAAAAGCTGCAGGTGAAACTAGCATCATCTGCACCAGGTGTCGCTTGAATTTTGCATTGCCTAGAGGCAAGCGTTTTTGTTGATAATCTATCCATGCCAGTACTAGTAGTTAGGCAACTGGATGATATATTTTTTATGCCTTAATGATGATGAAAAATTAGAGAAATTACCTCAAATATCGAATTAAAATAATGAACCAAAATTTTAATTAGAAAATGAAATAAGGATCATGTATGATGGGAATAGGAAAAGAATGCATTCATATGGGATCCTTCCTTTTTTTAGAATAAGTGACGATGCTGCACTTAAAATTATATCACTTAGAGCATTGATAAAACGCAATATGCTAACTGAATGAATTAGTTCAGCTGAATCAATAACAACATGCGGGTAACATATCTTGTACTGGTTAATATCACCAAAAGATTTTATTTGAAACACAATAAGGATGAAATAAAAGGATCTAGAATTCCATATAAGTTTTTTTTAAATAATATTTAATTTGGAACAATAAAATAGAAATAAAATGGTAGATCGTTATTAAATCCTACTTAAAAATATTTTATCTTACTTTCTAATGAACTAGAGAAGATGGAAGATGATAAAACTATAGAGTATAGAAAATTTTCCGAAATGACTACAGACAAATGTATGTAGAATGAACTATTAACTTCATAAGACCTGAATGAATAGCAGCATACAAATATGTTTGCATAGGTGTGTCCGATCTAGCTTGTTAATAAAATAACACTAGACTGTAAATTGTGAAGGATACTAATAGAATTTAATATATCCCTTAAAACGAATATGAAGATTATTTATTGTTGAATTGGAAATAATGAATGCAATTTCAATAAAAATTTCATTATGAAATAAATCAATTATTTTTTAATAGAATGAATTAAGCGAAATCGGGAAAATATATTAAAAGTGCTACCATTACACGACATTTTTGACATGAGTTCTTTTTTATATTTTGATAAAATAAATAAAATTCAAATCATGTTTTAAAAGTTCTTTGATATGTCTTTACACTTATTTGTTCTAATGTTAGTGCAGATCTTTAAGCAAAACCCTATTTTTACATACAAAACTTCTTATTTTATTCAGTTTTTTCCAATAAATTGTAATACTTAGATATTTATCATTAAATTATATCTTAATTATGGAATTAATTCTTCATAGCTGTCTTCATTTTTAGGAGCATTTTACATAAATTTATATTATAGATTTATTAGAATATTTTGTAATTGTCATTAATTTGCATATTGTAGCTATGCTCTACCGGTTAGACTTAGTTCTACAATTGCTTTATTTTTAATAATAATGCATTTGACATTTAATAAAGTTTGCTTTAGCATAATTTGTTTTAATTACCCTGTTTTTAATTAAACAACAGTTGATTTTTCAAAGTGTTCGCTTGCTTTTAAACAGTCAGTCCCATGTTAAACTGAGCATTATATATATATATATATATATATATATAAAGTGAAAATTTATAGATATTATCATAAATGTCTTCTAAAATGTGCTGAGTTTGTGGAGTATTTATCGCGAGCCTGAGGATATTTCAAGAAAAACTGATCAATGCACAGCTTTGAGATGAAGATGAATATAAAATAACCACTTTCACAGCACAACATTTGTCAACGTGTGATCGACGCAATAAGAAACTATCCTTTATGGTTAATCTTCGACTAAAATATAACATTTTGATCTTAATATGAACACAAATACAATTATATATTTGTCAATATAAACTGAGGGCACTGTATACGTTTTCATTCACAAACAATTTAATAAATTGGTTTTCTCCCTATTGTAATCTCATCAAGTATTGTCTAGAATTTTTCCGCGATCAGGGCTCGAACTGGCGCACATTTGCTTTGCAGTATAGAACTTAATCTTGTGTGTAGAGTGCGGAAAGAATGTGCAGTTGATAGGGTCCCAGACTGTGAAGGAAATGTGCACGGGTTCAAGTTCTGTCTGCGGCAATATTCTAGAATGTAATTGAAGAGCTCCAAATAATTAAGAAACCGGTCAACGAGATGAGTTTCCTTTGCCATCCGATAAAATATATAGAATAGAAATCTTGCTGATAGACTTGAATTTAATATAATTTCCCCAAGTGACATAGCGTTTTATTGTAAAATAAAATATTGTAGGATGTTAGTTTGAACCTCAATTTTTAAAAGATTCCAGAAAAAGATTTTGCTATAGGGCACGAAATTGTGTTCTGCATGCAGCTTTGGTGGCTCAGACTCTGAAGCAATATGCTCCAATTCAAGTTTCTTCCGTGGCATATACTGGAAAGTAAATAAGTTGTAGTTTATTGTCTTTGCAAAATTGTATAATGCTTAGTTTAGACTGGCAAAAGCATAACAAAATTGGTGTTTAACTTAAGCTCGCATTCTTTAATTGGATAATTGCCTACGCGACTCCCTAATTGATGATTGTTTATTTGTTAAATTGTATCTAAGAGTTCACTTGTTAAGTTCTTCTATAAAAACTCTACACTCCTTTTGTTTTACTCATTAAAATAAATTAAAAAAATAAAGCAACACGAGCAAATCCTATTTAACTTGAATTATTACTGTATAAATATTTGCGCATGTAGGAAAATTCTTAAATACAATTATACACCTACAGTTAAACGAGAAGCGTCCAATTATTTATATGCATCATCATTATTTTCGACTCAATGCTTGAACGTGCTTTATTAATTGGTAACAAATTTCTGCAATTAAACTTTAATAATGTCTTAAATGCATTATTCAGGAAACACGCGTGTGAGGTTTCACTAAATTTTCACACAATAGTAGATTTGCATTTAACTTTGAAATTTGTTTACAAACATTATATTTGTAGCATCCCTGTACTCTAGTTATTAACCTTTCAGATGACTGACTTATGTAAGTTAGTCCAAAACGTACTCATTTATGTTTAAATATAATATATCAGCTCGAAATTAACGCGCTACCTAATACAGCATACGAAGTTTAGCTGTAAAATTGGACATAACGAAGCTACTTCTCCATCCTAATTCCTTAGGCGGGAAGCAAAACTCCAATTCCGCGAAAAGTTTAATTAGATCATATTCTGCTATGAAATGTAATATCTGATTTTCCCTTTAATGAGTGACACGATAAATTGTCGATGACATATAATTAATTTTTGCTATAATAAATGCGTTTTCGTTGAAGGCCAATATTCACGAAACGTAGAAATTTCTTTAAAAAGACACATAATCTATATTATGTTTACCAGGATTCTTTATAGGAATTTCTTGTTTTTTAAACTCTTACAATGGTTAGCCAGACACGGCCTTCAAATTTAATATCAAATAGAATTCCAGAAATGAGATTGCAACATAATCGCTCCCATGTTAAGTATTTTTTGTCTTTTGAAAAATATAAAAATTTTAACAGTTTGCCAACATTTATGTAATGTAAATGAAATATGCAGGGACAAAAGAGGATAATTTATGAAACCTGATTTATTTCTGTAAGTAAAGGTCCAATCATTGACTCTCAGTACAAAAAATTTGAAATGCTATTTTGATGAAATTTAAATGAGAAATAGCTCGCTCATTTATTAATTCTCTTTACTTTATGCGTATCAGAGCTTCAAATTATTTCTCAGAGTAAACTCTTGTTTAATTGTTTATAGAAAGCAATTAAAATTTTTGAACAATTTTAATTCATATTAATCTAATGAATAGTGCTATGTAGAAAGCTAAAAACTAATAATATTGGTAAATTTATTTATTGAAAGCAAGGTTGCAAGAAAAGTATAAACAACAATTCAATTATTTATACATTTTTCAGTATAAACTATGTATTGAAACCGATAACACATGCAATTCATTCAATAGACCGTTTTTGTCTTTATTAGGAATTATTCATTCCATTTATAGATATTGTATCGGACCAGGCTCAAAATGGAGAAAATTTGCTTTGGAATCTAGGACTATCTACAGCGATATCCTGTCATGCACAACACACAGTTTTTTTATTCACAATCGTCCGTTTTTCATGAAGGAAAGCCATATACAATCTATCTTTGTAGAACCGGTACCAGGCTACCTTTGACAGTCATTGATTGCGCAAATAGTGATGATATACTGAGAGTTATTTGTTAGAACTACAGGTCCGAGGAGATGCTACATAGGTTGTACCTGCAGGGAAGTTTAACTAAAAACATAATTTTGTATATATCTAAAAAATTGCATGTAGTTAGTGGCCGAGTGACGCAGTGGATACCGTCGCATAATCTAAAGAAAATATACACTAGTTGGCGCTCGGTCCACGGTAAATTACTAGAGAATGCTCAAAGAGTTCTTTATAAGAAAGAAAACGGTATACTGAATGATATGCCTTTGTTAACTTAGAAAAAAAATTAGTTTATACTGGAATTTTATTAATTTATATATCAAGTTCGTAACATTGACTTAAATAAGTGTTAGCATTACACTCGCAATCAATTTCTTTATTCATAAATTTGATTAATTGTAATTTATGCTAGATAATATTGTTCTGTTTAATAGATTTTTTAACAAACTTGAGAAACATTGATGATAATCCCTAACAAAGTTAGTCGGAAATATATTTGATTCGGGCATTGTTTTTAAAGCCTGGAAAAAAATGAAATTTAGCCAACCAAAATCTTTCTGTACGTTCTAAAATCATTAGAAAATCATCTCTGATGTTATTTCTGATTCTTTTACATTTTCCAAAAGTATATACTTTGTCTGCATGATTAACTTATCTGGAAATTGGACGTTATGCCGTATTTAATATCTTGTGTTCTACTAAAATGAATTTGTGCAATGTATTTCTACGTACATTTAGTAGTCACGTATGGTCGAAGGCCTTAGATATGTACATTTTCGTCGAGACAACATTAAATCAATTTTAAATTCTAGACAAACAATAATCAAAAATCGTGAAAAATTTGACTTTATACTGGTTAAACTGAGCCCTTCTGTCCGAATCTAATTTTAAATTAACGGTGAAATTTAAATTTGAAGTATGCTTATCCACACGTAGCTAAACATTTTATATTGAACAATTTGCCTTCCGTTTTTAGTAGTCTAATTTGTTATCCATTATATATGAAGATTTAAATGCAATCACTTTCGGAATTAGTGGCACCAATTTTATCTACAATGTTATATATAAAACACACCATAAAATGTGTATTTTTCATATTTCACAAATTTTTTGTGCTTTGAATTTAGTTTGACAACCTTATTGTGCATTTTTTAGTCATTTAAATATATTAAGCACCTTTATCTCGCTAAACCGAGCATTAATCCAATCTCATGTACAAAAATTTGTTAAAATCTTCAGATGATCAAGGTGTAATGGAAAACCAAATTAAATCAATGAAATCGTAAATTTTGTACTATTCAAAGATTGTAATTATTTGTATATGTTTAAGTCTGTTTTTATGTATGAATTTTGATATATTTATATTTACACTAATATGTTTGATTGTATATTAGTACGAATAAATGCAACATTGCATTCATTCATACTTGTGTGTTCCCTTATACATAAACATATATGTACGTAAAATATATTACAGTTAAATACTGTTTGTTGCGAAGAGCTAATATATATGCAAGTATGTATTAGGTTTTGCGAACCTAGTAACAAATTAGTTCAGTTGTGACCAAAAGGATAAACCAAAGGCAGCATGAACGGAAAGTACACCGGCTCCTACTGATGAGTCACCAGTAAGCACGAAACGAATGTGCATGAGATATACTTTCCGTTCGTACTGCCTTTGGTTTCATTCTTCTGGTCTAACTAATTGTTACTAGGTTCGCCACACCTAATACATACTTATAATAGTATGTAGTAAGTTTAGATGCATATATATATATATATATATATATGTAATATATATATTCATTCGTGTGCTTATGAATATATTATTCATTGTACCCTTCCTGTATGCAAAAACAAAAAGAAATTTTATCAGATATAAGAAATATTTCTTTCGCATGGTCTTCTCAAATATCTACTAATGAACATATCTTTATATATAAATTGGAAAGCCAAACAAGATAGAAATATGTGAACATAGAGAGTGTGAAAAATAGAAACCAATCAAATTGCGTGCGTCACATCCAGTTCAAGCTCAATGCTTGTACGTGCTTCTTCTGCTTACATAAATCCGGCTGCAATTTGTTTATCCATAAGGCTTCGTATGTGGCTAGCTCCCTTTTGTTTTTGCATTTAGTAATTACTTTGAATGCTACGTCTGGAGAACATACGTGCGATGTTTCGATGATGTGTTGCGCAATAGCAGACGTGTATTCACCATTTGATTTAAAACAGGCGTTTAAGTTGCAATGTTCTCTCATTCGAGTAATTAACCGTCTGGTCGATCGGCCTACGTAAGTTGATCGACAACTTGCGCATGTATATTGGTAAATAATATTTGATATCGACATTAACGGCTGTTTCTCTTTGATTGCTGGTAAAGGCAAGTGTGTTACCCTAAATAACACTCGTAGTTTGGCTGCATTAAATGTGCGTGTTAATGCTGCTTCAACTTTCTTTTGTGCCATTCGGGAAACTGCATCCCCCTTAAATGGGATGTTTAGGTAGACTGTTTTCTTTTCTGGCCCATAATACGTCTGTTTCTGTTTAATTGCCCTTTTAATAATTGATTTAATTAATTGTCTGGGGTAGCCAGTAGACATTAAATAGTTAATTGCTTTTTTATATTCATTTTCTTTAGAATCTTGACTAACCAATCTGTTAATTCTTGAAAAGCAACCACGAACTGTTGATAATTATTGATGTAGATGATCCAACTGGCTTGAGCTTCTGTGCAGTGGCCTCATCAATAAAACCGGCATCTGTCAAAATCTTAATTTCATTTATTACTTTGCGCTCCACCTTGTCTATTTCATCTGATTTATCGTCTAGACGTGTGAATTTTGTATTTTCCTTTAACACGTTTTCCATCTTTTGTACGTAGTCAGATTTGTCCATTATAACTACGCTCTTTCCTTTATCAGCGCGTAGTTATAATGGACAAATCTGACTACGTACAAAAGTTGGAAAACGTGTTAAAGGACAATACAAAATTCACACGTCTAGACGATAAATCAGATGAAATAGACAAGGTGGAGCGCAAAGTAATAAATGAAATTAAGATTTTGACAGATGCCGGTTTTATTGATGAGGCCACTGCACAGAAGCTCAAGCCAGTTGGATCATCTACACCAATAATGTACGGATTACCAAAAACACACAAAAGAGGTTGTCCTATGAGGCCAATTTTATCAATGGTAAATTCTCCGTTTCATGCACTAGCTAAATGGCTAGTTCGTTTACTCGAACCATTACGTAAACTACTAGGTAATCATTCGGTTGCCGATTCGTTTGAGTTTGTAAACAAAATTCAAGATATAAATGTTAAAAACAAGATTATGGTATCTTTTGATGTTACGTCTTTGTTTACAAATGTTCCAATTGATGAAACCATTGACATTATAGTCAAAGCGGTAGAACACGATATATTACCATCGCCGGTGCCAGGTCACACTCTACGCAAGCTTATCTTATTATGCACGAAAGACGTACGATTTCGTTTTAATGGAAGCATCTACAAACAGACTGATGGTGTCGCAATGGGAAGCCCCTTATCTCCAGTGTTGGCTGAGATTTTTCTAGGGCACCTAGAAAATACATCATTAAAGAGTGACATAAGTAAATGTGCTCAATATATACGGTACGTGGATGATATATTTCTTGTACTTAAGAACAGGTCGCAATCACGAACATTGCTTCAAAGTTTCAACAAAGCACATAAGAATATCGGCTTCACGTCAGAGCACGAGAAAGATGACTGTCTGCCTTTCCTAGATGTACTATTAAAGAAAGAAACTAATGGTAAATTAAACAGAACAATTTACCATAAACCAACATGGTCTGCACAGTATTTGCATTACAGCAGTTTTGTGCCATTTCAATATAAATTATCAACAGTTCGTGGTTGCTTTTCAAGAATTGACAGGTTGGTTAGTCAAGATTCTAAAGAAAATGAATATAATAAAGCAATTAACGATTTAATGTCTAATGGCTATCCCAGACAATTAATTGAATCAATTATTAAAACAGAAACAGACGTATTATGGGCCAGAAAAGAAAACAGTCTACCTAAACATCCCATTTAAGGGGGATGCAGTTTCCCGAATGGCACAAAAGAAAGTTGAAGCAGCATTGACACGCACATTTAATGCAGCCAAACTACGAGTGTTATTTAGGGTAACACACTTGCCTTTACCAGCAATCAAAGAGAAACAGCCGTTAATGTCGATATCAAATATTATTTACCAATATACATGCGCAAGTTGTCGATCAACTTACGTAGGCCGATCGACCAGACGGTTAATTACTCGAATGAGAGAACATTGCAACTTAAACGCCTGTTTTAAATCAAATGGTGAATACACGTCTGCTATTGCGCAACACATCATCGAAACATCGCACGTATGTTCTCCAGACGTAGCATTCAAAGTAATTACTAAATGCAAAAACAAAAAGGGAGCTAGCCACATACGAAGCCTTATGGATAAACAAATTGCAGCCGGATTTATGTAAGCAGAAGAAGCACGTACAAGCATTGAGCTTGAACTGGATGTGACGCACGCAATTTGATTGGTTTCTATTTTTCACACTCTCTCTATGTTCACATATTTCTATCTTGTTTGGCTTTCCAATTTATATATAAAGATATGTTCATTAGTAGATATTTGAGAAGACCATGCGAAAGAAATATTTCTTATATCTGATAAGAATTTCTTTTTGTTTTTGCACACATGAAGGGTACAATGAATTTTTTTAAACCTCGCATTTCAAAAGAATATATTTTTGTTTATTTGTGTATTTGTATGTATGAATGCTGTAAGAACGTACATATGTGAACATGTTTGAATGCATTTACTTATATATGTACGAAAAAATGTATGTATGTATGTATGTATGTATGGTTGGATATGTTTATGGATGCATGTATGTATGAATGTATGTAAATAAGTATTGTGGTATGCATGCATGCTTGTTTTTATGTATGTATTAATATATGTGTCATTTTATGTACGTATTTATGTATGCTTGTATGTATGAATGTATCTGTCTATGAATTTATTTATATATGTTTATATGTCTGTTTGCATGTACTGGCGAGTTTCATCCATTTATCGCAATTATCAAATCACACCAAGCACAAAGAACAAGGATTAAACCGCAATGGCGATATGAGAAGTGGAATATGTTTCAAGTGGATTACTCGCAGTAGGCCTGCACAAAATGTTGAAGATGAGAGATGTTAGATTTAAACTATATATGCTGCAAAATAGTTAAATTCCTAACTGCATAAAAAATGTGTAGCAGAGGCTTAAAATCAGGTCATTTTTATATGATACATCTAGTGCGCGGATCATGTATCTCGTTTTCCTTCAAATTCATTGATTCTCTTTTTAAAGGAAGCTTGATAGCTTCAACTTCTACGCAACAGAACGAAGGAAATGTACCGTTCTGCAATAGTGCTTGCAGAAATGACGAATTTTTGTTCAAAGTTTTATCACACCTTACGGCAAAACTTATGGGATAACTAATATTAAAATAACAGTTAAATTTATTTCAATATATGACCTTCTAAAATCACATTATACGTAGTAGAGAAGTGCTTTCTCTTCATCTTAACACGATATTTACTCGACGGATGGACACAAGAATTTGTTGTATTTTAATAAAATTAACGTTGCACATAAAGTGTACACAAAAATAAGTTAGTTATTTAAGTTAAAAATTTTTAAAAAACAAATAAACAGAAATTTGTAGTGACATGTAAAGCCACATGACAATACCGTTGTAGAAAAGAAAGCAGCAAATTTTCACAGTTCTGACTAATACCGTTAAACAATCAATGATTGCGCGGGTGGTAATAACAACTCTTTAAATCAAGTTTGCAATGTTGAAATATACACCAATCCCATTTCATTTAACTAGTCTGAGATTGAAATAGATAAATAACCGTCAGTTACACGTACTGACGCGTTTCGAACTCAAATAATCATCATCAGAGTACGAAAGCAAACGGCTAAGCGAGAATCATATATATTAATTGCCGTAAGATCATCGTTGGTCAGTTTGCCGTCGTATTCTGAGGATGATCTTGGAAGATTGAGACGCGTCAATACGGGTGACTGCCGAAAGCTTTGCTACGTTGCTCGACAAATGGTTAAATATATTGGGCTTGGTGTTTATTTTAAGCGCTCAAATTTAGTTTAACGAAATAATTATGACAGTAGGCGCAACGTAAATCTTGTTTTGAACACAAAAAATTGGAATATTCCTCGACAAATGTTTATTGATACTTTTACACATATTGTAAGTAACTTTATATGCCGATTGCAGAGGAATTTTGTCGTGCACAATAGTATTTTGCAGGATGCAACTAAAAATAAGCTAACGACAAATATTTCAAATACAATATGAGACTAAATCAATATTTATACGCTCTATTACATAAAAATATACACGAATATATAAACTGGTAACATATCACTTTTCCAACCATTCAAAACAGGCTTTCATATAGCCTCATTCTGAGGCTTATTTGTGATAAATATATTAGGCACACAATCGAAATCTGTGTGCAAACAGTCAGGCAAACAAATAGGATACGCTCTTGTGCGGAATGTCTTAACCAAGCTTTTTTCCACATCATTGGGCACCAAGTGTTAAAATTTAAATATTAAAATATAAATGTTTTCCTATGAGAGATTTATCTGCGCTAGGTTGCTTGACCAACAAATTAAGACAATCTTGAGTTTCATCCTCTTCGTTTTTATTTGAAAATCTAATTTTCTGATGTCACTTATTGAATTTATTTAATAGCTCGTCTGCATGCAGACAGGTAAAACATAAAATTATTATGTCATTCAAATAGATTAAATTCACTTTACCGTTAAGAGTTGTTTTGTAGCAACGTGCATATAAACGTATCGGAACAACAAAAATTAATTAATCTTTTCATCTGCGGTCCGCGCACTTTAAAACTTTGAAATTCTTGCGGGCATATTAAAACAAATTACATCCATAACTTAAAAAAATCAATAACTGGCATTAGCATATTTGATTTACAATCGAAAATGTAGAGCATGAGGCTTTAATTTTTCTTGATGAGTTACTCAAACGTAGAAAAGATGAAACGTTATGCAGATCAGTCTTCTACAGGTAAAAAATGATATCGCAATATTAAAATGGAGTATTGATAATTTGCCTGTTTTAGGTAATTCTCTTATTTGTAACTCTCTACCATCGCATTTCACAGATAAGCATAAAACTAATGATATAAAAAAATCCGTTTTGAAAATTTTAAATTGTTGATGAGAAGCCAGCATGTATTCACCTGCAATAAAAAGTTGAAGACTCGTTGAAGCACATCAAGGTAGTTGGAGTTTCGCGTTCAATCACAGTTACTTTACAACAAACTTAATTTTGAGTGCATCCATATCTCGTCTACATTGTTTGATGGACACAATTTTACTGCAATGTGCATGTAACTTCATCTAAAATAGGAGATTTACATGTGGGCAATCATATAAAGCCAGACGCATTAGAAAATCAAATAAGGGTTTGTCGGAGCATACGAAAAATTTTCTGCAGAAAGTCAAATCGGTGGTGCAGGTTAAACTGTTATTAATCAGTCAAGGTCCTGTGAATATTTCGGTATGATAATGGAAAAAAATTAGATTTGAATTGAGACAATGATTTTCCTTATTAACTTGCTCATCATACAAGTCAAATAATGATCAGGGAAATTGAAATTTTGTAATAGTGTCCATTATTTCGACTTGCTTAATTAGCCAACACTTACGATTTACTTATAGTCATGGCTAATTTTAACGGTAAAATTTAAAAAAAAACACTTTTGTTTATACACAAATATGTCCTCATTGACAAAATTTTAAGACGAATTAAGTCAAAGCGGGGTCTGTTTTCTCATAAAAGTCCATGCTTAATAGGGCAAGAACTAGGGAATATTTCAGATTTTTCAGGTTTTATATAATCTTTATCTACCGGTTCGCGTTTACTCACTCTTGCAACTGAATTACGGTGACTTGAAACTGGGGCCATTATTTGCATTGCTTAAATTTATTATGCATTTCGACTGCATACGTAAAGAGCAAGCATTTTTCTATGACCAAGTCTAGATAATTTTGGCTTTAGAAGTGTTTTTATATTTTGACAATTATCCTATGCTTTTATAAAAATACGCATTGAAGTTTCATTTGAACGTTTAAAGCTACAATTTAATATTTAAAATAAAAACAAAAGTAAGCTCATTTTAACAGTTTAGGCAGCAAGCATTCTTTTTTTCTTAACGGTAAACAGGCGATTGTGAGAAGCACTTATGAGAAATATGCAAAAATTGGAAAGCTGGCGCCTCAGAACGTGCAATAAACAATGAATTTTTAATTTTGTACGTCCAGTTAATTAAAATAATGGACTAATAGTTAATTCAATGTAATAAGTGCAGATTTAAGCGGCATTAGCATCAATCTTTTGTGTTTTATAAGAAGAAAAAAAATTTGTATTTATTTGTTCTTTGAGCGAATTCGGCTGTAGCATATAAGTTTTCCTAATGAGGAGATAGTGAAGTTCGGAGCATGGCCAACGTATTTATGTTTTTTTAAACTTTCTGCCAAACTATTTACTAAGGTTATATACTATTTATTGCGGAGATCTTGTATATAAGCAATTGTTAATTTGGTTTTGCACACCTAGTTAAAAATTAGTTCGAATAGGAGCAGAAGTATAAAGCAAAATCAGCATGAATGAAATAAATACTTTTAAGGAAAAATTCGTATTTGCCTACTGACGAATCATAAGAACGAGCCGGTATTGCGTCCTATACTCATTATTTATTTGGATGAGGTGTGTGGGACAATGTGACTTCAAAGCCAGCTCGTTATATATAAAAAAACTATCCTTTAAAGGACACCAAAACTATATTTCCCTAATCAGTACATGATACAAAACTAAGCTTAGCCAGTCCGTATATAATACCAGCATTATGTTTGCCAAATAGGTATATGGTACCAACAAAATCTTCCATTTACAAAGGTTTTGGCAAATCTGCCAACCACAATGAAGCTCTTGTGGAATGCAGAATTGTAAGATTATGTTGAGATCCTTAAACATTTTGCATTAACATTTTTGAGAATAAATTTTTCTAAAACTACATAATGTTAGTATTTTATGCTAAAGCTTATATGCATTTCTTGGAGTTTCCAGGAGTATGACTTCATTTAGAATTAAAGCGCTGCTCAATTTGAATTTTACCTAATTGTATGGTACGTTATGTTATAAAAATGAACAATATTCCTATTTACCATTAGAAAACCGCGATGAAACTTGAGAATGTTCTAAATACCATTTTAAATTTGCAATAAATAAAATTAGTAAAGGATAAAAATTTAGAAATTGAATGTAATTTTGCACTACTAGTGTAAAAAAAACTTAACTATTTATCATGCAAGAATTCTTAGATCCTGAAATAAACTTTTTTTCTGGTTTTTTAATATCTAACGTAAATAGTTAGAAATTTATAAGTGGTTTATTATTTATTCATATACAACTGGCGCTCATTGAATTAAGACGAAATCTTCTCACAGAAGAATAACTTGAGGGTAATTAGGAGGAGGGCTATTTTTCTGTCATTGGCGAAAAAAATCATATTTGGGTCTTGAACTTGAACTTGAGTTGATGCGCACATACAATCGATCGTTTTCTTTTTGCACACATTCTCTCCATTTTAATTTTATGTTTGATTGTTTCAATATATATATATATATATATATATATATATATATATATATATATATATATATATATATATATATATATAGATTACTGAAGAAAATTTTGAAAGAAAACGTTCTTCTATTTAAAAAGATGTCTTATACACTTGCACAATTGAATGGTGATATAAATTTTATTAAAACTTCCATTCCAAAAGAACAATTTAAGCCTGTAAGTCAATACCTGCTATAACAATACACTAATATGCAATATTAAAAAATTCTAACTTGTATCCTTTAAGTTTTGTTAAAAATAAATTAGCACTATCTGACGAAAATACAGCACCGCTTTGCTTAGATTGAAGATCAATGCCGAAATTCTTATTTAACATGCTTTATTGCCGTATCGACTCTTTTCTCACTTTTTATCAGAGCGGATTTCCTGTAGTCTGTTAGGTTATAGATAGTGTGTAATTAATATTTGAAGAACTTTCTTCGTACAAATTCGAATCCATTATAAAATCGTCATCTACTCGCTGACGCTTATCATTTTAAGTATAATTTTATGGCCAATGTACCCAGTAAATAGACTATACTCTTGCTTAACTAACCGTGGGCGGTGATAACAATTATTTAATTCGAGGTAGCAAACTTGGTATAAACTCAAATTCTATAATATAGCTAAGTTTGTCAGAATAAATAAAGGCAAAAAAGGCAATTCATTCAGTAAACTGGTCTTGTCTGTGGCGCGAACCATTCAAGAACCATCTCAAATGTTGCCGCAAATAGGACTCGAACATTGTTTGCTATTCTACCAAAATGACATGAGGTCATTGAATTAATTTGCTCATCTTTAAAAGGGAAGGTCACTATATATTGTCTGCGAATATATATATATATGCTCAGTATAAATTCAATATTGCATCAAGTAGAAAATGAAATTCGCCCAGTACTCAGGTTTATTTTTATAGGAAACATTTTAATTACTGTCCAGAATTTTCCTCGGAAAGGACACAAACCAGGGCAACTTTGCTTCGGAGTCTGTAACTCTACCAGCTGCGGCACGTGGTATAAAATAAAGTATATTTTACATTTAAACGAACATTGTTTGCCAGGGCAGTGATAACATTTACTATTATCAAGTTTGCGAACTTGATATAAACACCTGACCCATTAAGTACTTACATTTGTCAGTATAAACTGAGATTTGTATAGGGCAGTAAAGGCAATTCATCCAGTATACCGGTTTCGTCCTTATTGAAACCTCATTACGTACGGGCCAGAAGTTGCCGAGGACAGGGCTCGAACCTGGGCACGTTTGCTTCGGAATTTGGTGCTCCAACCACTGAGTAACCCTGCCTTTTCTACACTATACAATTCTTAGTTTATACTGACGAAAGTAAGTACTTAAATCGTGTTTATATCAAGCTCAAAAACATGATCATATTATATATATATATATATATATATATATATATATATATATATATATATATATATATATGTTTTAACTACATTTTGATTATTCGGTATTTCTGTAACTATGCAAAATATAGTTACTACAAAATTAACTGGAAAAGAAATGAAGAACGGTTTCCAGTCCTTCATTTAATTTCTATTAAAACATTTTACGACACGAAATGTTTAAATATCTGTAAAAATATGAATTTGCGGATTCGGAATAATTAAAATATTATTTTGAGCTCCTCTTATTTAGAAGAATATAATCTACTGCATTATGATGTAACATATTTAACTAAATTTATTTCATAATTAAGGTTAATTCGATTTGTATCCAAGAAATATATTGGATTTTTATAAATTATTGTCCTTAAACAGCTTCTCGATTGACATATATTAGAAAACTTTAGTTAGTATTAGTTTTGTTTACAAAATTAAGAGATCAAATAATAGCTCAATTTATACCGGCCTCTAAAGATATCTGCTGATGTGTTATTAAGCCATTTTATTAGCTTTATACATTTTAGTATTTCTTGCTAATGATCGATGTATTAATATTGTCGCGCAGTTTAATATAGTATATTATTTTAACTAGTGGTTATAAATTAAAAGTAATTTCTAAGTCGCACTTGAGAATTTGGTTTTCAAGCAGACCTACGAATATTGTTATGTTTAATTCAATTTATGGGAACCTCAGACAGTCGTTTCTATAAATAGTTTCATTGCGTGGAATACATTCACAATTAGGTGAAATTTAAAAATATAGAAGAATTTCGCTAAAATTTAAAACGGCTATAACAATAAAACAAATTAAAAACGATATCTAAAGTATTATTTAGTTTTTATTTAAAAGGCATTAATTTGTACAATAGGTAATTTAGAAATACCTTAAGTTTGGCATATATTTTCGAGAGCATATGTCTATGATAGTTATAATGATTTGATTGTACACGTTGGGACGCCGAGTTTATCAAGTAATGTAGAAAATATCCACAAAATGCTATTGTCTACCAGTCCATATTTTTATATATTATACATTTTTTGACAAAACTGCCATCATTTCACCGCGATATTTTTTAAACGAAAAGCTTCTAATTGCCAAATATGCGACGATGACAATAGTTTGCAGACAGCGTATTAATGGACATTGTTTTTTACCTGCTGAACGAAAGCGATTCGCGCGCAAAGCTTGAAAATCATCGTGCAATTGAATTTCATCATAAATTTTTAAAACATCGTTTAATGTAACTGGAATGACAATGTCAACGCCTGAAAATGTTTAAAAAAGCATTAACCAATCTGAGTGAAAAGAAAAAGTGGGCCTTTGGGAAATTCCGTGATATTCTTATTCAAATTAAAATAAAAAATAAACTAAAAAATGTCATGGACCATATATGTTCCTTGAATAAAAAACAGTAAGCCCGTTAATCCGTGCATCGTTGTCTAAACTGAACTATCGGCATTTTAAAATCATTTAAAATTAGTAGTTACGCTATGTTGATACATAACCGATAGCCTGATTATTTTTTTCGTACACGTAATGTAATAACATCGACCAGTTTCAGCTTAGTCATTTTTTGATTTTTTAGCGAAATAAAATGAAAAGGAATTACGCATTACAGAAGCGTCCAATTAAAACGAGTTAAATCCGTAGTTGAAAGAAGACTTTTAAACACTGAATAGAAAATAATGTATGGTACCCGTGCGTCCGCGCCTTTTTAAAATGTCCGTTTCCCATTTCATGATTGTTGTTATATAATTATTCTTCTTGATAAAACTTAATCCATTTCACATTATAATGTTTACTATATATAGTACCATATATTGAAATGAAGTAAATTTCTGGTGAAATTGATACGGGTTCTTTAAATTGTGATGTATAATCAAGTTATATAGAGAAATTTGCTTCAGTTTACATTTTTAATTTAATATATTTTGCACTAGTTTGCTCCTGTATAAAATTAAGTAAGCAGGGTATATTGTATCTGTGAACATTTTTCGTTTTTAGTGTTATCAAATTAATAATAGTTATTCTAACATGTAAGTCAGTTTTCACTAACACCGATGATTATTAGGCGTAACGTTATGAAGCTGACATACTTCCAGTTAGATTCGAAACACGTTTTACTTTAAGTGGTTTAAAAAGCTTAATGTCGTTCTTACATTATAAATTTTTGGCAAACTAAGTAATTTACGTTAACATGAACTTAAAAAAACATGTTATATACGGCGTATCTATAATATAACTAATAAATGTTTTTATTGACTTTCAGATTACATCAATCCTTAGATATATATTTAAATAGAAACAGTAGATTTCAAATTTGCTTATGGAACATTATAATCTCGAATGCTTAACGTAGAACCGAGTAAATATTTATTCTGTCAAAAGAACTATAAAGTATAACTAATAAACATGATTTTAATAAAGATCTTTAATAGATTAAAGAGTATTTCATAGTTAATTACAAGATCCAATCCGAATAAAAAGGAAAGAGTTGATTAATTACCATTAACATTTTGTCAACGTGATTTTATATAAAAACATATTACTAAATGAAGTAAAGTTGTTCTATCCATATTTTGAGAGTTGGACTACAAACTTGCTAAATAATAATAGGTTGCTGCGGCAATAAACTTTTAGGCGGAGAACGCACTAACGTGTATGTTTAATGGTGACATAAATGCAGGCTAGATTAAATAAATGCGTGTTCGGTTGCAGATGATGCCGTTCAAACGCGCAGAATGGCGATTACACCTTAATACTGTAATTTTGCTGTTAGACGGCAGGTTCTGTCCTTGGTCAATACTTTCAGTAGTTAGGTATGTATCATTAGATTCGAATATGCAGTCTATAAAAATTTATCCGATGCCCGCCATTAGACAAAAATATTGACGACTTAAATAAAAATTGACAGCGTATGTGGTGGTAACAATTATTTAAATCAAGTTTGCAAGCTTGAAGTAAACACCAATCCCATTTTATTTAAGCAGTCGTCGGACAATATATCAAAACTACCGCCAATTGCACGCACTAACGCGTTTCGACCTTATTTTCCATCATCAGAATACGACGGCAAAATGTCAAGCGAGGGTCAAACCGCTTTGCATGGAAAGCAAAATTAGATATGCTGCTCTCATCTCTAATAGTCTCGCATACATTGCAATTGACTGCAAATGTCGACTGCGTAATTACTATGCAGTCACGAACATTAACTGGTTGGAGCTTTCGCCACAGCTACATATATAGGCAATACAATTTTTTTAATTGATTGCGCGGGTGGTGGTAACATTACTTTAAATCAAGTTTGCCAGCCTGAAGTAAATACCAATCCAATTGTATTTAACCAAGCGTTGGACAACATAGCCACAATACCGCGTTTCAACATTCCATAATCATCATCATAGAGAATCCTTGTCCTTGGCGAGATAAATTAAGTTTAGTCCTGCAAACCATGTGATTTACAAAAACAAATGATATGGGCTCTGCTCCAACAACCAGCAACTATAGAGTACATATACGTCTGCTAAGTGAGCCCGTAGCTGCTGCATCCCAGGTTCGGTGTACAAAATCAGGAATACCTCAACAACTTGCTCAAGATCTGTAAACCAAAAGACGACAAGCTTATGCGTTGCCAACAATACGCGCCCGCCTACAGACCTAGGCCTATGTAATGATAGCTAAAGTGGAGGCTACGGCCCTACAGAACGTAAATCCCAGTCCGTATCGTGTGAAGAAGGTAGACGTTGGACTTTTTAAAAAATTTTCGTCAACATGTGAGTATGACCCCGATCTGTGGCGCTTGGCCGCCAAGTCAAGGTGCCAAAACAGTTATTTGCTGGAGTGAAATATTTTGCAGCGGCAACATTTGAGACTGGAACTCACAAATAGCTCTTTTTAGGGCTTATGCGAATAAAAGAGAATTTCCAGGAAGAATCCCTTTTTTTTGCTTAGAATAATTCAAAATTATTTTCGCTGTGCATTCTATTACAAATTTTGTCTGAGTGCCTTGATCAATCATCGCTTAAGCATCTCGAAATGTACTTGAAAGTCGTATAATAGGATTAAATTCTCCCTATGAATATCTTCATGCTAAAATGTGAGCTGTTAATCAAAAAATCAATGCAGCAGTAAAGAATTGTTTCCCAACAGAATCAAAATGCGAATTATCTGCAATGGAAGATTTTAAGAGTATACAGTTTAGAAGAATGGGCAACTATTGTATTCAATACAATCAAACTTACTATTGCAATCTCAACAAATGCTAAATTTTTCACAGGAAAGTATCTATGAAGAACGTTTTCTGCAGGCTAATGCGATTGAATGATCACAAATGATGATACTTTCTTTTAAATAATTTTAATTCAATCGACAACCAGTTTAGGTTACCACACCTATTTAGTTCTTAAGCGTTAAAATTCCATCAGTCGGAGTAAAATGAATTTTTGTTGTCCTTTGGATTCACTTATGAAATCTCTGTGGTGCTAAGTATAAATATTTAAACTATTCTACCGTTCTAACTGTAATGTAAACTAGTTGCTGAACGATTGCTCTATTTTAATCAATTTCGTAACAATGCAGCCTGACAATATATTTATAACATTTGAAAGAACCTTATTTAGCAAACTTAAGCTGTCCATTTATCCTCTTAGTATTATAAGGTGTTGCGACTTAAAAGCCCATATTAGGTTAATAGACTAGCTTTCAGTGTATGTGGCCTTATGCATGACTTACAGATATATTTGCGACGGTCTATATTATATTAAATCACAATCAAATGTTATTATGGCAATACATGTTAATACAAAATAATGGATATATTACCAAATGTGCAAAAAAAGAATTTTGACATTATACGTTTCTGTAATCACTTGGATATTATGCTTACAATTGTAAGATTGCTTAATCTGGGCACAGAACTCAATTAGGCTAAGATGTCTGTTGTTTAATGACAGATATGAGATGGCTTGTTGGAACTGTAGTTCTAAAGAGATTACATATAGGTCCCACCTTATCAAAACAAATTAAGTAGTGGTTAGATTCAAAAACTCCAAAGCAGACATGCCCTGGTTCGAGACAAATTTTGAAAAAGATCAAAGTGTTTCTAATAAGGAGGAAACCGGTCTACCGTAAGAATTGCCTTTTCTCTATTATACAAATCTTAGTTTAAACTGTTAAATTTATATATAATGGGAAAGTTGGTTATATCTACATCGCAGATACGCTTTAAATAAGCCATGTATTTGTTTTAAATGTGCCTATAATATTTTACCGCACATATATTTCAATATATTATAGAAGAGAACGCGAAACTTGCCACTATTTTTTCTGTGCTATGCAAATAGATACATAAAATGAATTTAGGTTTAAATCGCTGCAACAAATGATATCGATAGATACAATGCAGGTTTAAAAATCAATATACAAATTAAATGTGCCTGCTGAATTTCGAATATAAAGTTATTATATAAATAACGTAATTGGGTTTGTAAACTAATTTACAATATTACATAGTGAGGATATACCGTTTATAACGTTTTAATTTAATAATTTATCGTTCTTTTTAATTAAAAAAATATGTAAAAAATATAAAGCGTTTAAAAATTTATTGCATTAGAAAAGGAAACAAAGAAGAGTCATATAAGGTTTTCTGAAAATTATGACACTTTCTACGCCAATAATTTAGATTTTGTGGACAATCGGAATGAACCTCAAATTTGAAAAAAACGATGTTTAAGATTTGTGAAAATTTGTCTTCTTTGAATATGTATATTTAAATTTATTTTTAAGTTACAAGATAATATTTATTTCATTAAATCCAGTAGCATTGATTTTGTATGTTAGCTATGTCCACTTTAATTTGATCACAATTTGTATAATTTGTCAAACTAACTCCCCAACTTTGTACAGTTAGACTAAAACACAAAATAAAATCTGGCGCCTACTACCTTTGCATTACAATTGCTTTAATATATGAACAGAATGATTATTTTAATGCTAGACTGTCTCTCTGTGGGAGATCTGATAAGTTTAAAAGATTAATCGTCAATTAATTTTAACAATAATAAATTTTTGCAGCTTTTCCGAAATATTTCTCGACTTTCTTCAAGACTGAGAGCTGTTTTCGATTTTTTGAGTCATGTTTCTTAATACAGTTTAAGTATGTGTTCTTATAGGCATCTTGGTCATTGAAAATTAACATACTTTTATCCATTATTTAATAAATGAGTAATAATGATTTATTTTGACCAACTATTATACATAATTGTGATTGGATATATTTCTTTACAATAAATCTAATGAAGTAGTGTATTGTGTTGCCTTAATTAATATAGTTCGTTATTGCACAAGAGCATTAATCTCTTGCATGCTTCTGTTTACACTCAGATTTGGATGCAGATAGTTTAGCAGTTGCAAAAAAGCCGAAAAGTAATGTAAATAAACTAAGGAAAAATAAAAATTACTAATATTTATATGCGTGCGTTTATGCCTTTATTTGACTCAGTCTGTCTATTTCCGGTCACATGAAATCTTTAGTCTAGTGATACTATTTTGTTCAGCATTTCGCTACTTGCATTAGTTTTTTCTGCATACGAATTGCATTATGATACGAACTGGCAACAGGTAGTATTCAATTTTGTGATTAGACAGTTTTTTGTTTATTTACGGGCTTCCGTAGTATTTTGCTTGAGAGTATTGTGGACATAACTTTTGAATGAAATTTCACAAAAAGCTTTTTATTACGACAAATTGGTATGCTTTCCAGCCAAAATCGTAGCAATGTGCTTTGTCCTTATCAAAGATTTTTTATGGTAAATTGGCGAATCTATGTTTCATATCGCAAGTTTCCGACTGAAAATTGGTACAGAAACTAGATATTTACTGGAGCAAATCTGCAATGTATGTATTTAAATATTTGTTGATATTTAAAAAAAATGATATACAGTAGTTTATGTTGGCAAGCATTGTTAAAAGAACTGATAAGGAATACAAGTAAACAATCATCGATTATACGGGAGGTGATTAAAATACTTCCAATCAAGTATACGAGCCTGGTATAAACACAAATCTCATTGGATTTGACTAGTTCATCAACTTAGCAAAGTTACAAGTTAAATACAATTGGATTGGAGATCAAATCAAACTATAAAATTGATGTTAAGAAGAAAGCAAGAAATCTGCAAAATATGCACTTATTATTTTTCAATTGTAAGTATTTTAATATTTAAAATACGGAGTTTAAAATTGAGCAAATAGCACATCGATATTCCGTGATAGCAAGTAAGGATAATTCGTCAAAAATGTAATCGCTCCGAAAACTAATTTATCTTCATAGCATGCGTGCAGATAGATTAGATATTCTATTTGAGTTATGTTCAATTTGAAATTAATATGAAAGTTTCTTCATTTAATTAGAACAAAAACATGCAAACGAGATTGAAGTTTTGCTCGCAAAATGTCACATAAATCTTTCTTTGTGAAAGTGTTTCTGTTCCTGGGCGAGAAAGTGGAAAATGTCACATAAGTTTAAGTAAACACATTAACCGTTCGTCAAGAGCCAGCTTAGGCAGTGAGGCGAATTTGTGTTCGTGTTACTGGCTCTCTCATGCACACAGACTTGGCATTCAGAATACAAGAATTGTGCGCCTACTGGTTATAAGAGAAACTAGAAATGCCTAACGATGGAGCAAACTGCGCAGTCAATTCTAAAGTATGACTCTACGTAGAGGCTATCAGGAAGCTAAGTGTTTTTTACAAAAGAAAAGATGTATCTTAAAACGGGTTTGGTCTTCAACCTAACAAAACTGATGCATTTTTTACGTCTGTCAGTTGTATGTCATTATTAAGTTCATTTTCAGGCTTTTATGTGCACAACGCGACAGGCATGAAGAAATATGAACGACATATTTCTAAATATATGTGCAACTTTATCTAAATTTATATATATATATATATATATATATATATATATATATATATATATATATATACAGTGGTTTGAAGTCTAATTGCAGTATTTTGATTATAATTATTTTGTCAGTATGAACTAAACATTGCATCAGTTAGCAAAAGAAATTTCTCTAGGCGACCAATTATGTCCATATAAGGAAATATTTAAGTTCTGACCATCTTTTGGCGCAAACTGGATACAAACCGGAGCACCTTTGTTATGAAGTGTGTAACTCATACATACAAATACATACATATATATATATATATATATATATATATATATATATATATATATATATATATATATATATATATATATATGCCGGCGCCGCATACTGGACGAAATTCGAACTCATGTACCAACTTGTGTTTTTCCTGGTTAGTCAGAAACAGTATGAGATCAATACTGCACCAGATGGCAAAGTCAATTCATCAAGAATGCAGTTTCGGACTATTGCGAACTCTATAAGTACTGTCTACAATTGGCCGCAGACGGGATTGGAACCAAGACACACATATGATTCGGTACCTTGGACTAACCACTGCGCTATACATGACAAGGTGTCTGCTGTTTAATAACCGATCAGGACGGCCTAATTAGAACTTCAAATACTAAGAGATAGTAAATAAGTTCCACCTAAATTAAAGGTACCCAGAAAACATTAGAATTTATACTTTGTTATATGCGGCACGTGTGGCGCAGTGGATACATTTTCAGTCTCCAAATTATAAGTGCTCCTGTTCGAGTGCCGTTCGTGGTAAATTGTAGGCAGTACTACAAAGATATTAAATGAGTTTATTTTATACTGACTTGATATATGTACACATATATACGATAAAAGAAATCCAAATTTCAAACCAAAAATTATTCTTCTAATTTCTAGTTTACACGTTATTAGTACTCTACGAAGAAATGCCTAAATATGAATGGCCATGTGAATTTTGAAGACGGACACCATGTCAATTCAAGTAATGATCCAAAAATAAAGACGCTTCTGAGGGAATATTTTCTATTAAACCTTAAAGTAGTACTGATCTACATTTCCAAATATTTATAATAAAAATGTCAAAAAGGTTTCATGCATTAATATAGAATAGATTGTTAATTGTTTTTTATACCAGTGGCATTATAAATGTTATTTTCGTATAATAATTTGACTAAGAAGATAACATTGCTAACTCAGTCGAATAAGGATATCAATTATTGCAAAAATGAAGAAAAAGGCAACGTTTTGAGTTATTTTATTCTTATTGTCTCAAGTTCATACTGTCTTAGTATCAGTTATTGGAAAATTTCTGAATAACTTGCACATGTCTATATGTAATTTATTATGGGTATATCACTGTTGTCGTTGGGATGTCTTTGACTAACCAAAGTATAAAACGCTCTTAAAACGCCATGGATATTATTTGAAAATCCATAAATTGAATTTATATGGCGTTATTAACAGTTTTTCTGGGTTCTGCTTTACAGAATCGTAAATATATATAATTTTATTAACTACGCTGTTCAAGCGCAAATTTGTTTACTTTAATCAAGATTGGGATCTTCTTATAACCACCTGACATATTTTTTACAAACGCATGTCACTAAGCATATATATATATATATATATATATATATATATATATATATATAACAAATAACATTTTAGGAAGAAAACCTTATTCGTTGACTAGATGAAAGCAAATTTATTTGCGATTATTTTTAATAAACTATTGCTTATATGTTTAGATGAATCATAATTCCAAAACGTTTTCTACAAGCTGAGAATGCATAATTTTTTAAATTAATAAATCAGAGTTGATTGAGATTTTTTCATATATGTCAGAAAAGTAGATTGGTTACATTTTGCAGCGGTGTCGTGCTTATTTTATAATAACAACGTATAAAGAAAAATTGTCGTTAATAATGAATTCGATGTAACTGCCGTAGGTTGCAGGATGTATGCTCGCTAATGAAAGATGGGATGTGTTAAACTATAAATTTATGCCTAAATAGATACCAGATAGGTACCATCTGAATGGTCGTTTGATGAAAATATGGTGCACTACTGAAGATTGCGGGTAGCGATAGACAAAATATATATTAAATCAATTAATGAATAGGGGTTAAATTCTCATATAATTGCTAAACAAAATTTCATTGTATTTATTTATATAAAAATAAACTGGTTTTATTAAATCTGACTAAGCTTATTGCTATAAAATGTGTGATTTTTCAAAGTGCATTTATGGTTACATTTTATTGTTTAGAACAACAGTATTAACAATTTACTTTTGTTGGCGTATTGTAAAATTATGATGGAGAGTCAAATATGAGGAAAATTTTAGTTTCCTTGATCTGTATCTTAGAAAAAAAAATTGTCTGTCCATCATCTTTCATATTTCAAACATGTTCTATTTTTATGCGCGCATTCACTGACACAAATGTTTGAAATAATCATTAAATATGTTTACTAGGCTAGTGCAAAACTTGTGTCCAGATAAACTTCAATTTAGGAAGATGATTAGAATTTTAAATTTTTATTAGACATTTTATAATCTTTCCGTTATTTGTCCTGAAACCGCTTTAGTTTACAATGTTTACTTCATTTTCTGTATTTGAATCTTATTTTTGAGTCAAAATGTTTCAAATTTTAAGTAAAATTGATTATTATGTCTTAGAGAAAAACTCAATCTATAGCAAAATTATTAATGAATAAAACTGAAATAGATTGGTGTGCTGTAAAAAAGCTGTCACAGTTATTAAATAGAAATTAATGTACTACCATTATCAATTCAAGGAATTGTGCTTTATTTCAATAATTAATTCTTATTTTAGATTTCCTTATTATATTGGTTATTATTGTTGTGAAATTTAGTAAAATTAAAAATCTAAAAGTGCGTTAAAATTTTGTGAGCAATCGAGTTCTAATTTAGCAAATATTTTAAGGGCTAATATTGCCACAAAACGCAGTCGTTTTCTAAAAAGATTTGACTAAATGTTAAGATGAACATTACGCTTACCTACTTGAATGTTAACAGTGGAACGACAAGTGTTTTGTTATATATTTAAACTTTTTTATGCTGACCTTTACGAATAATTTCAATAATTAATATTAAAAAAATATTTTATATACTTTTTGTAATACAATCATGGGCTGTTTACTTTTTTGCCTAATTTATTTTACTTGTTAAAATGTCTAACAGAAAAGCACGAGATTAACTTGCATCAGTGTCAATAATAATAAATAAAATTAAAGTGATTTTATTATATTTACCAAATGTTTAACAAGGTCCTTTGCTTGAAATTCCTACCATGCAAAAAAAGCAATATGTGCAGTTAATATAAATTCAGGATAGAGATATTTTAATAGTAAATGCGCTAAAAATTCTCTTTCATTTTTTCAATTTTAAACATAATCTGTGTACGCTTTTTATACATATTTTGCGTTGGTAATATTATTTTTTTGACTGAACATATTTCAATTCATTATTAAAAATACAAAATTTACCAGCGGAAATTATGCATCAGATAAATACGTTTTTAACTTTGCAGAAATTTTTGCATGTTTTACGTAATTTAAGCTAATTTTTCTGCGGTGGTTAGTGTTTCTTTGTCAAATCTGTTACAAAGTATAACGATTTAGTAAACTACATCGTAGCAAAAGTGATGTTGTATTCATAACACCAGTTTGACATATTTGAAAAAAAACCTTATTAAAATGTATTTAGTTATTGAAACCTTCAGCAATTTATACTCTTTTCAAATGAATATAATTACTTTCGTTTGAATAATAATTGGACATTGCTGAATCACATCGTATTAAAATTTTCAAATTTGTTTGTCACTCGAAAGAATTGTTAACGTTCTATTCGCACCTCATTATATTTTCATAAAAATGTTATATATGAACTTACGCTACTCTCTTGTAGATAATATAGAATTCAAAGTAATATTGCAAGTTAAGCAAAAATAACAAAGAAATTCATCACTTCTAGACTGATTTTCAATATTTTTTCTTCATTTAATATTAAACTACAAAAAAATCTCGAATTATAAATACAAAAAGGTGGCTATCATAATAAAATTCATTTTATTGATAAATTTAACGGTAAGTTATTCGAATGTAAGTAAATCCGTTTTTCGAGTTTAAATTTAAAATTCATTAGATAGACATCAATTTTAAAATTATGTAGAACATATCATATTAAACACTTAAAATTGCAGGCATCTGATACAGGACAATGCGGGTTTTTAGTAATTTATCTATTTTTAAATTAACGAATTTAGGTTTCTTCAATTTGATGTATAATTCGAACTTATTAATACAATTATTTAGGAAAAGAGCTTGATCCATTCCCGATTTGTATAGAAACGCGTAGAAGTAAAATTTTCCAAGAGCAAGGGCGTAATTAGGTATTGTTAGGACATAAAATTCATATCTCGTTAATAACGCCTTCTTTACCTAACTTGCTTATTAATTGATTAACAATAAAATGCTTGACTAATTGCACTATAACACATATTTACTCGATGGCCAAGCTAAATGTAAATAGGTCAAGAAAAGGTTATAATAAAGAACACCCAGTTTACATGTTTCGTCCATAATTCATTCACCTTCAATCCAGAAAATAAACATTATTTTAATAACTCTGCAAATAATAATCATGTTATTTTCTATTCTAATTCTGGCGTGAGTCAATTATTTTATGTAACAGTATCAATAATTTGTTAATTTTAGCATTTATTTGCAACCAATAATATTAAACGAACTTTGGTTGTGCGAGCAAATTTCATACTTACACCTGACATTTGTTAGTATAATCAAAGAATTGTTTTGTGTAGAAAATGCAATTCATGCAACAGACGGGTTTCGTCCTTATACGAAAAAAATATGACCATTATCTGAAATTAAGAAGGCGACTTATCGGTTAGAGCACCAGATTCCAAAGCAGACATGCACAGGGTCGAGCTCAGTTCGCGGAAATTGCTGGCCATTAAGTGACGACTTTCAAATAAGGACAAAAGCGGTTTACTGAATGAATTGCCTTGTCTTCACTATACAATTATTAGTTTATGCTGACAAATGTATGTACTTAATTGGTTAGGTGTTTATATCAAGATCGCAAACTTGATTATGTTAATTGTTATCACCGCCTGCACAAGGTATGTTCGTTTAGTAATATAAATGTTCATTTAAATAACACATGCCCATGTAGTGTGGTGTCTGTTCAACTTTGGGTCTAAATGGATGCTATATGAGCTCCATATATAACTAAAATACTAACCAAGTTACATTAGTTAGTATATAATTGAAAATGATGTTTAGCGTGCGGCTCAGTGGTTAGAGCACCAGATTCAGAAGCAGACGTGCCCGGGTTCAAGCCCAATTCGCAGCGAATTCTGTTCAGTACGTGATGAGTTCCCAATAGGGACCAAAACGGTCTACTGGATGAATTGCCTTTTACACACTATAAAATGCTTAATTTATACTGAAAAATTTAATAACTTTTTGTCAGATTTTATATCAAGCAATACAAATGTTTTACCTGAGTGGAACCTATTCCTTCTTGTATTCTGCAGATTAAAATGCATTTATTGATTTCTAGTAGGTGTATAGAACCAATGCAGTGTTAAATGTAAATTTTAATCTAATGAAACAAGAGAATTTAACAGAACGCATGTTACATGCTTTAACGATTTCAGTAATTCAGACACATTGACATAAGCTCAACGGATTAACTTTTGTTAATGGGACAGATAGAACGTGTTTGCGGTCAAATTTCATTTGTACTAACTTTGGTGTTAATTTATCTTTAATCGATGCCTTTTCGGTTTGTAATTGATACACTATATAATATATGGAAGAAATTTATACTTCAAATCAGACGGAATTTGAATTTAATCTAAATAACGGGCGTTTAAATATATTCTAGCGGTTTTTATTAGGTCAATTCATAAACAAGAAAATCCATTATGATACCAACTTGTCTATTATGTAAAATTGCCTACTTTTTTATTTCAAGATGCAGTTAAGTAGTTGCAGACCAAAAAAAGACTAGAGATAAACAAATAATGGTTTGGATTTTGAAATAAGTTTACATACCATGCAACAACCATATTTTTAGAAACTGTTCTGTAAAAATGAAACCAAAAGTTTGCCTAATGCATACCTAAGGCCCAGCCAGAAGTCAAAATATGTTAATATTAGGTTGTCCTAGAAAAGCAATACTTTTGGTATGGCTACGATATAAAACTAATTACATTGTATAAAAGCAATAAAGATATGTACCGCAACTTCCTTAATGAAATATATACAAACATTTTTGCCTACCTCTTTCTTTTTTTAATAGCATTAAATAGTTATAATGTTGAAAACGACATTCAATTTTGCACACATCGAAGCAGTAAAAGGGAGAAAATTTTAAAGAGACCAATTTAATGCTCTATGCCTTGTTTTTGGCTAATTAAAGATTAATCATTTGCAAAAACCTTCATGTTTTATATGGAAACAGCTTATTTTTCAAGCGTGAAATTCTGTATTGCTCATATTTTGCTAAGACTGTAAATTGCGAAATAATTAAACAAATATGTACCTTTTAATATTTTTTAATTGTAAAGGTTAGATATGAGACTCGTAATTAATCAAAAAATAAGCCGAATCATTTTAAATTTCTGAAGCCTAAATTATTACAGGCAAAGTATGCTAACCAAATTGTGGTTAGTGGGATATATAATGACTTTTACGTAGAGAATTTATTAAGAAAATGCTTATATTTTCCTGTTTATCGCTCGAAAAAGTATCAACATTTCTGCAACTTATTACTCGCGAATGTTCAACTAGGTGCCGATGATAACCGCTTCCTCAATTTACAATACATTGTGTACAAACTATACCTAACTTTATCCTTATTAATAGAATAAGTTCAAAATATGCAAAAATAATTAAAATCATTCTAACCCGGACGTTGCTATTATTAATTAAAGATTAATCGCTTTATTTATCATACTTCCTGGCAATTAAACGTTTAGCTATTTTAAAATGGAATATAGAACCAATTGGTGCAAAAGAGTGGCGCAAGTTGCTTTGATATATATATATATATAAATATATATATATATATATATATATATATTATGTATAATAGTACGCTTATTAATTTATAGCTGAAGGGAATACACTCCTCTCAAAACAAAAAAATGCTCGGCGTAATAACGTTATTTAAATTTTTGTTAGGTTAGCTTGAGAAGATTTGATGTTAAAATAGTATTATTCATTGGCAAATATTTAAAGTAAAGTTTTCAATTTCAATTCCAGACGACTAATTATATTTTAATATTTGATTTAAATTGATTTGATCCGTTCTAACTTTAAAATTTAAATCAATTTCCAGACTCATTTTTACAACGATCACTGACGTATTTTTGTGTAGATGTTCTTAATATAAATATCAGTGTGCTAATCTAATAACAATGCCTGTCATATTGTTTCAGATACATAAAAGAATTATTTTTTGGAAAATTTCTTTCGCTTTTTCTTTTTCACTGTATTATCAAATATACGTAAAAATGGGATAAATTTTGTTCAAATAGAAAAGAAATTTACATTTAATTTGTATGCAAACAAATTTATATTTGTCAGGAAATTTCAAGTAGAGGAATATTTTTTAAACACAGTATCATATTTGACTTGGAAACTCCATTCGTACTGTTAGTGCACGCAGTACTTCTTATTTATTGCTCAATTTTGAACAACTTAAATTTATCGCAGCAGTATTCAAATAGGAAATCATTTTCCGATACCAAGCATTAAATATTAATGAAACGTATTAACTTGGCAAAACACTTTTCACAGTAACAGATACGACTACGTAAGACTGAAATTGCAAGTGTAGTATCAATGTTTAAAATTCCGAAACTATTTTCAATGTAATGACATATTCTAAACTATCGAGCAAATTCAACTTTCATCAAATATATTTTCGTAGCAGTCAGCGTTCAATATTAAAAATTCTTGAAATTTGATACCTGTCATTCCTCGGATAACTTTAGCTGAAACACTACTGAATATTTAATCCGATCAATATGCGCAAGTTTTGCGAATGTTTAATTATAACAGTTTGTCTCAAACGCGTACTACGATCGGTTTGTCGCTGATGAATACAAATATAACCATTGTCCTGATCTTTGTGATTAGAAGCAGTATCAAGCGCTTCAGAGGTGCTGCCAGATGTCTCAATGCATTTGGAAGTCTCCTGTGGCTGTGTGTTTTTATAGGTAAAAACAACGAACCGATCCATTGTTGACGAGTCTCTGATCATTGCTCTGACTAGAAATCAGCAAATTTTTATTTACTTATCAATTCATGCCAAACTATATGCAACTAAGATGAATGAAACCAAACAGATTATTATTAATCACCTTTAAAATGAATATCAATAAATGGCATGTAAATAATTGCAAACGTAGAAAACGAAGACACACATTCAAACGTTGGAATTTAAATGATTACTTTGCGCAAGGGCTTAAAGAAAATGAATATTTTTATCATGGAATGCGACATGCTGTATCATGCCTAGTACCACTTACTTGTACTAAATTAAAAACATATTTAATCAGCTAAAAGAACAGTATTTTATTATTTCTCCTCAAGTGTCTAGAAATATATATATATATATATATATATATATATATATATATATATATATATATATATATTGATTTGAAGCTTAATGGCAGGATTGTGATTATATGCCTTTTATCAGTATCATCTTAAATATTTAATAGGTATCAAAGGCAATCCTTCTAAGTAATCAGTTCCATCATTATAAGAAACTTATCAAGTTTTGTCCGAAATATTTCATGAATAGAATGTGAACCTGTGTAATTTTTCTTATGTTTCCTGATTAGTCTGCCAATCAAGCGGAAACTATTAGGAAACTCACAATACCTGGAATACTTTCTTTCAGCTGCAATTCTTTTATTATTAAGCAGACACCATGTCACTTTTCAAAGTTTTATTTATTTAATGTGAAATAGAAGATTTTTGATAAGAGATGTCTTGTCAGTGTGAAATAAAGACTGCCTTTGCTACCTGCTTTAATGTTTAGTATATACTGACAAAAACTACACCCACACAGAAAAAATATAGTGAAAGACGAAACAAAAATTAAATGAAGAGTGAATGTGAAATCATGGAATGGCCTATCAGTTCTGTGCAACATATCCAGGTCAGGCCCAATTTCCGAACGCGCTATTTCTAATAACATAAATCAGTCTGTTTTTTTCCATGTATCTAACTGTTATTTGTCATTGACTTTAATAATTATAGTAAACGCCACACAAAGAAAAAAAATATTGCCACCGATTAAATAATTTTGCAGAATTGCAGACATTTAAGCTGCATTATTCTTTCATTCGAGTGATTAACCGTCTGGTCGATCCTATTACATAAGTTATTTTATAAATTACGCGTGGATATAGATGAATAATTATTGATATGGATTTTAACGGCCATTTCTCTGTAATTTTTATTAAAGGCTAATGTTCAGCCTAAATCAAACACATAATTAAGCTGCAATAAATGTGCTTGTTATAGAAAATTCAAATTTCTTCAGCATTGTGAGAGAAACAGCGCCAGGCTTAAATGGGATGCTTAGATAAATTGTTCTCTTTTCTGGAGCTAAAAACTTCTGCTTTTATTATATCCTCTTTTCACAATTGACTCAATCTATTATTTAGCACTGGCAGTGGATATAAGATAGCTATTTATTCAAAATATAAGTCATATTTAGAATTTAGACTTACCAATATGTCAAAATCATGAAAAATTGTAGCGAATCCTTGCCAATTCATATTGAATTGGCATGAAACTGCTAAAATACAAATACTTTGCAGACCAGGATCTTATATGTTAAATTGCTTTGTTTAATTTATAATTGGTAGTATTATTCAGTAGCTCATCAAAAAGCGGCAGATAATAATACTTCTCATGTTGTAACGTAAAATTAATTAATAATTGAAGCAGTATTCGTGATTGTGTGATATGTTTTCAAACAATAAAAAATCAGCAAATTAATGTATGTATTGTGCCAGTAAAACAATGTCACTCTTTATTGGTTTGTTCTCAAGATGGCTTGGGGAAAGCACACACAACATTAGAGATAGGAAGCGGATAATTGGCACACGATCAATTTGTTGTAAAAACTTACATTAAAACAAGTTTGTACACCACTTGCGCATTTGAAAATAAACTAGCTCAGGGTATGACCTGTGAGCATAAATAGTAATATGCTCTGTTCTACTGAATGAAATGTAATGTAAATGGTTTCTTCAATTGTACCAATAGTTAACGAATAAATAACGTTAAAATATGTCATCATTTTGTTTTTAATAATTTTTATCTTGAATTATGCTAAAAAAGTTAAAAGGAATTGCTGATCGAATACTGACATAGTAGTGTTGCAATGGTTTCATTTTACAGACCAAACATTTACCCACGCACCGAGCGAAGAATTGACGCCTTATATTATTGGATCCCTAGGACAATATTTTTTCGGTGTGGTTCTGGTTATCCGTAAACTGGTGGTGTAGATGATCTTACTGGTTTTAGCTTCTGTGCACAGGCCTCATCAATTAATCTGACATCTGGTCAAATATTAATTTAATTTATTTATTTTGCGCTCCACTTTAACTAGTTCATATGATTTATCCTTTAAACGTGTGAATTTCGTATTTTTAATTCAAGACGTTTTCCATTTTTTGTAGAACGTCGGATTTTCCGGCAGTCTGCTACAATGAATGCGAGGCTACTGGAGGCGAGAGCCGCATGTCTCATTTTGCTTTCCGTATATAGTCATTGTAGTTTGATCCTCGCTAGTATGTTCGCTGTTGTACTCTGATGATGCTCGTGGAAGGCCGAAGCGCGTCAGTGCGTGCGACTGACGGTAGAGTAGCTACGTTCATCAACGACTGGTTAAATATAATGTTCAAAGACATGCCAAATTGAATTATACATTTATTAAACTATAAAAATGTGCAAGAGATAGGCGGACACGTCTGTCGGCTAAATTTAAAATATTATTATTTGCAATAAAAAAGTGGAATATGGACATTTATTTCGAGTCTAACAAGGACCAATTTACAATCTTTCAATTATATCGACACGCTGGGTTTTCATTTGATTAAGTTGGTGACAACTAGTCTGACTTTCCGTTTTAATTATATTTCTGCTTTTGGCTGATTTGGAATTGTACATGCGTATGTGTCTTAGTGTGTTCCTCATTGAGTTTAGGGGTCTTTCTCGTTTTATTGAAAAGAAATGCCAGAGATTTTGTCATTCTTGTTAACCAGCTGTTCGCATTTTTGTCTGTTACCTGTTCGAATAATCTTCCCCAATTGTCATCTTTCGTTTCGCTTTATTCCTCAATTTTGTTCTGTCCCGTTGGTAACGGCGCAGGTTGTGCAAATGTAGTATTGAATACTCATATTGTTTTGAAATTTCTGTCACTGTTAACAATGTTTGTGATACTGTATTTGTAACCGATTTTTCTTCTTCAATTTTTTTCTAACCAGTTTGAATTTTGGTTGAGTCTGGTCTAGTGGGGTTTTGACTTTGCCTGGATGCTTGTAAAATGTTGTTGCGTTATGTGATTTGTGGCCAGTCGATTAGAATATCATGTTGATGAAACTTTTGTATGTTTAGGCTGGGCGCTTTTATTTTATATAAAGAGCTTCATATATATATATATATATATATATATATATATATATATATATATATATATATATATATATATATATATATATATAGTATAATTTTTCCTGTTACTGCAAGAAACGTGGTGACCAAACACCAATGAGTCCCCGCCCTATATAATTGTAGATAGCTGATTTTCCTGACGGTGCTAAGCCTCTTTTAGTCAATTTCTGCGGTAAATTTTGTGTCTGTTTACGTGTAAGGGTCCTTATCATTATTTTACAATGTGATGCTTCAAATCAAAGTGTTCTTACATTAATGAAATTAAATTTTGACTTTCTTTGAATAATTGTCTATTACGTCCTAAATGATTTTTCCCAGTATGTTGTCTTTCGTATCGCCTTGATCTTGAGTTTTATTGCTTTGTCTTGGTAACAGTGCAGGGTTGACCGATCAACACCGCTATGCGTACATTCTGCGCAGTTAACCATCAAACAGATTGAAACCGAAAAACAAGGCGAAATGAAACACAAAATTCTGGAGAATCATTCCTGCACGTTATAGCGAACAAAGCAAACACTTAGCGAATACTAAATTCAATAAAAATTAAGAACCAGATCTCAAACATAGCTCTAAAATAGAACGAGAAAAGACCACACATGCTCATGGACAATCATACAGAGGAATACCTATATGCATATAGATATAAGATATATGAAAATAAAATTGAAGAGAAGCTGCTCTTGATTATGATAAATAAATTTCTTTAGCCTTGCACATAAAAATGGTACTAGCAAATAAAGGTAGTTTGTTTTGAAATATGTTCATTTAATACATTAATTTGGGCTCCACCAAATCTTATTTGACACTATCATGCAAAATAATCAAAATTGCTATGCAATTTACTTGTGATGAGTCGCTAATGATCACCGATTTAAACCAGAACAGTAAGTTGTTATTGACCTACTGAAAATACTGATAAAATACTGGACAGAAAGGGTGCATTTCTTTATCTCCAACATATTTCTAAAACTATTCGTAGATGCTTTGAAAATTACTTATCAGACATACTGGGTCATTAAGTGAAACTTGGATGAAAATATGAAAAGTTAGTATTATAACAAGGTTGCGGTCTTGATATAAACACCTGACCCATTAATTACTTGCATATGCCAGTATAAACTAAGAATTGTATAGTGTAGAAAAGGCAATTCATCCAGTAGACCGGTTTCGTCCTTATTGGGAACTCATTATGTACTGGCCAGAATTTGCCGCGGACAGGACTCGAACCTGGGCAGGTCTGCTTCGGAATCTGGTGCTCTAACCACTGAGCTATCCTGCCGCTCAGTGGTTAGAGCACCAGATTCCGAAGCAGACGTGCCCAGGTTCGAGTCCTGTCCGCGGCAAATTCTGGCCAGTACATAATGAGTTCCCGATAAGGACGAAACCGGTCTACTGGATGAATTGCTTTTTCTACACTATACAATTCTTAGTTTATACTGGCATATGTAAGTAATTAATGGGTCAGGTGTTTATATCAAGACCGCAACCTTGTTATAATAATTGTTATCCCCACCCGCGCAACTAATGTTCGTTTAATGAAAAGCAAGTGTTGCAGGAAAAGCGGAAAGATGGTTCATTGTAAACGAAGAGATATATAATTTGGAACTGGGTGGAATATATCATAATCCATAATTAACTGCGTGGGTACCCAGAAAAAAGTAGATAAAGGCATGCGGTTTAACGGAAGGTGAAAAAATAAACAGCCAATTTTGGTTTGCAGCTTTTAGTTTCCATCCAACAAGAAAATTAATGTTGAAAAATAAATAATGTTTTTTAAATATCAAATTTAATTAATCACATATCATTATGCAACAGCCCTCCTTGCAACTTTGAGTCTTTCAATAAATACTTCGTTTTATACGTCTATTTATTAATAGTTTTGCACATTTTTATAATGCGTACATGCAGACAATGTATAGCAGGAATTAATAAAAAATCAAAGAAATCTGCACGAGAGTAACGTTTGAATATTTTCTTCTAACAGTTTGTAGGGTAGGCCTAGATAAACAACTAACTCAGACAAAAGATGAATGACCAGATGTCATATGAAGAGTAGAAAAAACCTTATTCAATTACCTACTCATACCAAAGCAAAAACCTTATGCATGTATAGCATACCTAAAATAATCTGAACAAATGTTTATTTATCCTTTTGGAAAGCCATTTATTTTCACGTGTAATTTACGTTTTTCTGAATTTACATTTAACCATATGATGCGTTAATATTCCAGCTAAAGCTAATCCCATACAAATTTACTTGTTTCAATTTGATGAGGGAAGTTACTTCCTACTCAAGATCCTCGCTTTTGTATTAAAATATAACTCAATAAGTAGGATTCAAATTGGCAATGGAGCAGGGTCTTTTTAGGTTTAAATTGTGACACATAGGAACATGTTCTGGAAGTCCTCATGGGCTTCAGATTAAAGCCCATTTTAATGTTACTTGAACAATCATGTAGCTGACCATGAAAAATTGAGTTTTTTCTAATAATAAGGTAAGCGAAAAAAATAATTTATATTGTGCATTAGATTTGCGTACTTAGTAAAAAATTAGTTCAACTATGACCATTCGTTTTGTGTTTACTGTCGGCTTTTCCAGAGGAGCCCGTATAACGCCCTTTACACATTACATATTTGTCTGAGTAATATAAAAAATTGGGACGGTACAGTCTATTATACGCATGTGTAAACCTGCGGTAGTGAAGCCAACTTCATATAAAGTCTTCGGCAATGCGAATTCAAAGCCAACTAATAAATAAATAAAGAAATAACGATATATATATATATATATATATATATATATATATATATATAATATTTATATAAATTATATAACGAGCCTGTAAAGAGTACCGACACTGTCCATTGTGTCAGTACCGGATACCAACACCATTTTTCCCGAAAAGTTACATAAAAGCCAATACCGTGGTTGCCGTCCTATTTTACCACATTCCTCACCCAAATATATATTGGATAAAGGTCGTTATACCGCCTACCACTAATGAGTCGCCAGTAAGCACTAAACAAAAGTGTGCGAGGTTTTACTTTCCGTTCATGCTGTCTTTAGTCCATCATTCTTGTTATATTTGAACTAATTTGTTACTAGGTGCGCAATACCTAACACACAATTGTTCCGTACCAAACAGTGTCTAAAATGATTTTTATATTTTGCCATAAAACTTATTCCACTGAAACATATATTGTTATGTTTTATGAATAGATATTTTGCCTTGAGCTTTCTAGCCTAATTTATTATATAAAGTTGTAATCTTCTCTGCGATCAGGTGACCTTTCTTTAGGTATACTTTTATTTATTTTTATTAACAGAAAAGAGCAAATTGTTAAAAATAAAAGTTAAATTAGATTTAAGCAGCGACTCCTGTGCGACTGGCTTTTTCTGCAGTTTGGTCAACTTTGAGTTGTAACTTATTTATTTAATCTGTTTTGCGGTCTGCAAAAAAGCAAAAAAAAACTATTTCAATTTTATTTAACAGTTAGCGAAATATAACCAATCATCAGTTAGTCAAACTTTATTTCCCACTTCAACTTTTCATGCCAATAAACATAGTAAAAAACAAACTTCGTAACGAGCATTAAATCTAACATTTGATAGAGGAAATTGTAAATAAACCTTGATATTCCGATATATAGCTATCTCGCATACACTAACACAAATCAAATGTAGATCGCACAATGTTAATGCAATCACAATTTTTTTTCTAATAAAAATTTTAATCATAAAAAGCAATTTTTGAAATTGCGGATGGGGATATCAATTATAACAATCAAGTTTTCAATCATAATGAAAAAAGCAATGCATTTTCCTATTCAGTTTAAGTAATTAGACAAATAACATGTAATCACACATATTTACATGTTTATAGCTTGCGGTGACGTCCTCAAAGCACGTGAAGAACATATTGTTGATGGAGAACTTCTGCTTGTATTTATTTTTTACATCTCTATCTAGCTGCGTGTTCGACCGTTTGAAAGCGAACGACATTGTTTTCACGTTTTCATTATTCCTTTATAAGTTATGCTGGAGAAAACGTCGCTTGATAATGCTGTAATATCGGAATATTTCCAAATGTCCAATGTACAAAGTGTTATTTTCAGATCATATTTTACTTACGGTATCATTTCTATTAGCTAAGCATTTTAATAAATTCGCCATGTTAAAAAATACGGCCTATAAAATTATCGTGCTTTTTAACGGGTTTAAAGTAATAATTGTTTTAAAAATTTATCTTTCTAATAGTATTGAACAACTGTTTGGAATCAGAAAAAGGTAAATGCCCAATTAACAGTTAATTAATTAACTGATTCGAGATTAAACTCAGATAATTATTCATTCGGAAAGTATCCTAAATCAGAGTTATATTAAGCTTTCTCTTATTAATTCAATATATATATATATATATATATATATATATATAAACTTCAGATATTTACTTTCGTGTAATACGATTGGCAAAAAAAATGACGCCATCGAACGTCTATTAACTAAAAATATTAAACTGTCCGATATTATATAATTCACTTAATCGGAAATAGCAAATTTGTTTGTATTGTTTTGTTCTCGCTTTATGAAATTGTTGGCTTTCGTGATGTTGATGAAAAAGTTGCTCAACAGTTAAATTTTGAGTGCTATTTTTAAACAATGCAAGTGAATTTTGATTCTTTTTTGAACAGAATATACAGGTAAATTTCATAATAGCTAATTTTAAGGATAATGCTATTTGGATTCTACCCTATGATGAATTATTAGAAGATCGTAACATGACCTTTATATTATTATGCTAAATATTTCACACATTATTTTTTAAATGTCGCGCATATTTCAATTTAATTTGGCAATTAAACAAATTTATAATGTATAAATTTTTCTAAATCGTGAATAAAATACTGGACTAATCCAAACATCCAGTATTTAGATCACTCAAATTACACTTGATTTAGATATGTAATCATGCTATAATAAAGGATAATTTGTTTTGTTTTACTGGTTTATTTTAGGTTGTCTAAAAATAATTTCAGAAAACAATTGTCTAACGGCACATGTTAAAGGTAAATCATAAATGTGATAATATACTTAACACAATTTTTAATGTGTCAATTTACAGAAAATCATCCGCTTCGCGCTAATTTTATATCTGACTTCCGGAAATAAGCTAAAAAAAAGCTGTACTTAGTGAATTAATCATAATGATGTTTTAGAAATTTCTGTGCATAGTAAAGTTCTTAAAATTTTATCTAACAATAACTATTTTCTTCTTATATTACACCTCAAGTCATCATTGATGGATCAATAAAATCTGTGTTAGATTTTATGTCAATGTCTGGTTTATTTGTAATCAATCGGCATAGTATCGTCATTTTTATTGTTCTCGTTGTATTATCAACAACAAATTGACATTTATTATCGAAATAATCTAAATATTTTTACTACAAACAATAACAAAATTTCACTCAACTTTGCTTAATGTTATTTTTATTGTG